>JAWWMK010000021.1:7799149-7811992 GCA_035047105.1 Galeopsomyia nigrocyanea | reverse complement strand
GGGGCACTAGTGTTTTTAGGTTCTATTAGTGTTGTAGATTGAGAAAATATAATCATTTCGAGCGTAACCCCGAGTTTGTAATTTGCCAAAACCCGAACGAAGTTATGGCAGTTTTTTTTTTGTGGATTTGGCCATATATATATCTATAAAAAGCACTTGCCTGCCAGTGAAAAAGTATCGATTATTTTTACGAAAAACTTGAGTGGCATGTATTATCGAATGCAACGAGAGCATTACTGCAAAGTTTAAATAGGATTGTTGTTTAGATTTAGTGCTACGAAACTGTACAGCAATCGTTTATTATATTTATTACTAGCATTATGCTGCACTTGCACCACCTACGTAATTGTCCTCCCGCTAAATCACCTTTGTATTACATTATTTTCAAGGATTATTATTATTATTATTATTATTATTTTGATTAATAGTGTCATCGTCATTAATTTCAACGAATCGCCGTGTAAATAAATGTTTTTATTTAACACTCAACACAACCGCATTTATGATTTCTTGTTTTTTTTTTTCTGCGCCCAATTATATCAATTGTCATCCATAACTATCCACTGCGGGATCTCAACGTCCCAGTGCCATAGTTGCCAGAGAATGATTGTTGAATTAGCAGCATCGATTTGTGTTCCAAAACGCCCAGGTTTGTCTTGGAGTGGTTTATTACGAGAATGCGACTGTGTGCGTATGTGCGTGTGAGTGTCACGTAGCAGTATTGGACAGAAACATGAAGCTAAACTATAGTGGTGAATGACATGAGTTTAGTTGGAGCAGTGGTGTACAAAAAAAAAAAAAAAAGAGAAATGGAAAAAAAAGCAACAAAAAAAAATCAATAGACAGAGCAAGAGAAAACTGTATATTCATATGTATATGTTACCCATAAATATTATCCCATATATATATATATATATAAACAAATCCAAATAAATGTGTATGTATACTGATGTGCACACCTTGATGTGTATTTGCTGTGTCAATATATCTATAAATTAATGCAAGCTTAGAGATAGATTGAATGACGAAAACTAATGCAAGTGTTTTTCTCTAAATCTGTTTGCCGCGAGCAGAAGAAAATCATGATCTTGATCTGCGTGACGATCCTCATCATAGTACTGGTCTTCACCGTCGCAGGATACCTCGGCCTAGTGTGAATCCCTAGATCCAGGTAGGCAATCAACAAGTCCATCGGCAATCTCGTGACTTTGCTCGCTCGTTAAGTTCGAATGCAAATGAAGCGGCAGAATGGGAAAAAAAAAAGTTGGCGTTGAGAAGTTTGCAAGGGGCAAGCAAGTCCATGGGATTGCTCGAGACACGCAAAAAAACAAAAATTACCAATGGAATGTTTGATCGATGTCTCTGTGTATGTTTCAGGAGAAGCCTAAGGCGTCACGTGCGTGCGAGGAAGGATCGCAGGTACGCGTGTCGTCGTCGCCGCCACCGCCGTGGCAATAATCGCAAGCGTACAACCGAACACATATCGCCCACGCCATTAACCAGCCAGAGAAACGATAACGCAGAGCAACACACAATTGGCCAAGAGCGACCAATATTATATACCAATTTGCGGCTCCTCGAAATTGTAATACACACACACATGCACACTACCGCGAAACAAAAGCCCAAATAGCAGCGATTCATTTGTAACAGCACCCACGTACACCCACCGAGTATACCAATCTCCCTGGACAAACAAAAAAACAAAACAACAACAAAAAAACACTGGAAAATTGTGCGAGAAAGCGAGCGTAACTATGGACACACTTTTGACACCGACGTCAACACACGAACTCATAAAGATCCGTAGTCCACTAGGCTATAGACACTTTTTTTAGCTATAGTCGTTTTTTTTTCGTTGATTCTGCGGCTATTTTTTATCGATCATTATTATTATTATTATTGTTATTATTACTATGATTGTTATTATAGACGATGTAATGGCTTATGGGTCGCCTACTTATAAGGCGTTACGATGATGATGATGATGACGGAGGTTGGTTTTGGAGAGAGGCTAGGGATGATTCGCATTCTGCTGCAGCAATAAATATGATATAATATATCTATATATATATAGGTGTTACTGGCGGGTAAAAGAGAAGAAGTATGCGCATGATGAGTGAGTGAGTGCGCGAAGTGCGTATGCGCATTTTAATTAAATATATATATATATAAAAAAAAAGACAGATTACAAGATAACGCTATCATCCGACACTTTTTTGGTCGCGCTATAAGCGAACGGAGTGACACGTATACATTGTAGTGATCGCGAGCGCGCGTTGCGTAAAGTTATGTTTCCTTTTTGTTTGTTGAATTATTACATACATATACATATACATAAATACAGTATATATGTATATGTATATTACGTGCGAGCGACAAAGTACACACACGAGCAAAGTGTTCGAGGCGATTATGCGTTATTATTATTATTAACTTGATAAATACTCTATAAGCGTCACACTAAAGGATATAACGATTTTTTTTTTTGCGGATCGTTGCGTGCGACGAGCGAGCAAATTACAAGAGACGACAGAGAAGGGAGGAAGGCTTGCTGCCGCCGCTGCTGCTGCTGCTGTGACGCATTCTGTACAGAAAGTGTAATTGTTAGCTTAGGTAGCTGCCGTTACTATCATTATACATATAACTATTATATTCCAAATAACGATACGAGTCGTCAAAATAAACCCAAAAAAAAGTATATAATTAAAATTAACTAAAACTGCATTTAAAAGGTATAAGTGAGTGAAAGGGGGGAGTCGGGGGAACTGATGCTCGCCAAACGCGAATCGTCGAAGGCACGGAGAAAGATTTTCACTTTTTGGCTTACAACCTCGTGTGTTCTCGTCCATTTGTTTCGCCTATATAATGACACCTGTGTTTCGACTGTGTTCAGAATCGTGTACATCATTCGCAACGGGCAACGTCCCGCTTGCTTTCTTTCGTTTACGATACGATAACGCGCCAACGCCGGAAAGTAATAATCAGCTAGTAAAGTATTTTTCGAAAACTTACACATTCACGCCCAAGCCGCTATTGTAAAAATAAAAATAAAAAAAAATTGTGTTCCCGAGACATAATCACTGTCGTACGAATCGCGTTCAACATTATAACTCCATGCCTTCGACAATCTGCGTGCGCACGAGGTCTATTATATGCAAAACAAAAAAGAAAGAAAGAAAATGCGTCGAAGGTTTAATCGAAAGAGTGGCCGGCCAGCAACCAAAAAAAAAATACAAAAATACAAAAAAACATATACACACATAAATTTATAACAAAAAAAAAGATAAAATACAAGTACTAAGAAGCGCTGAATTTTCAATTTCAATTTTCAAGTCTGTGCATTTCAATGTGATTGAATCAATTGCTACTTACTCGTTAGGGATTCGCCTTGTCAAACCCTAGTCAACATTAGGATAAAAACACGACGGAGAGCACCGCGCAATCTTATATATAGTTGTAATTGAACGAAAGCCAATGAGAGATACGGAAAAAAAAAAACAAGATTAAATTATGAACGTGAAAGTGACGATGAATATTGCTATATGGATCTTTCCGCGTGGGACGTTCACTTTAATCGCGCTCGTAGAATTCTCTCTATATACGTATATATAGATAGATGATGGACCTTCAATGAGGAATAGCTAAAACAAGTATAAAATGAGATTAAGATTAAATTAAAACTTTAAGGAACTGTGATTGAAAGTCTATGGCGCGCCTGAATTTTAATATAAAATCGGATTGGTTGATCGAATCGAGTTTCAGCAAATACATTTTCACTCGACAAAACCAGATTATTGCTATCTCGGATCCTTTCGATTGACAATGTTCAATATTGCATCACGAGCCCAATCTCTAGACGTGCGAAATAACCTTTGCATTGTAATATTAATTACTTGAACCTATAACAGATTTACCAATTGTATAATCAATCGAGCAAGCCGGTGGTGCATCAAAAGGCAAGGATCATCACGGGATTTAACAACAACAAAATACAACAGACACGCCACATATACACACATAGACAAAACGAGAGAGAGAGAGAGAGAGAATATCGAGTCCAAATCCAAAGCGCAGCTTGAGCATTTTTTTGATTTCATAAGTCTATAGAGATCTTAGAGATCCTTGTTACATATACGTAGGAATTGATGCGTAAACGATTTGAGTGCACGAGACAAATGAATACATCCTTTCATTAAGATATAACACTGATTATACAGTATCGGAGCACACGTAACTGTATATCGGGAATTTGGCCTAACTAATGACAACAAAAACAATAATAACAATTGAAATAAAATTCATATACGTTCATCGGGGTTGACATTGCATTGTAGCACTTTGCGTTTCCATATATCTTTTTTTTTCAAAGATTTCAATGTAATTTGCATTGATCAAGCTTCATAAGTGTGTAAACAAATTTGGCGACGCGTATAATGCAATAAATTTCTCTCTCTCTCTCTATCTCTTTCTCTTACTCTGTCTCTTTTTCCCATCCATCTATCGATGGAAAAAAAATGTTCATGGTAGTCCTTCGACGTTACTCGTCTTCCGAAATTTCGTCACTCTTGATCGAATCTCCTTTTTGGTACTACAAAGTACGAATGATCGACATGTAGATTCTTTCCATTCTCAAACGCTCTTGTACAGACTTTCTCGCGCAGAAGGAGGAATTTATGTAACAATGGCTACGCAAAAAAATACATTACAAACAATGGAACGAGAAAATAAAAAAAAGGAAACAAAAAAAAAAGATGTCACATTCTCTATTGCCAAAGAGGCTAGTTTGCGTAGCGTTCAACCTCGGCACTAAAACTTTCACAACGTATGAAAAAAAATTGAAATTTAAAACAAATCGCCTCACAAGCGTGTACGCACGACCGAGTACGTTAATATAATTATGCATACTATACATAATGTTATCGATATACCGAATAGCATTGCTGAAACGCTGAACTCATCTGCATTTTTGTAGTTGTCACGCAGGAAAAAAAAACCAAACAAAAAAAAAATGATAACGTTGACGATCATTCAATCGTGACTTTGATCTATGTAACAGTACGAAATTTGCCGGTTGTTTTCGTGGTCACAATAATGTGTTCTTTCGAGCGATAAACCCCCCCTTTCATCATGAAATTGTGTATGTTTGCCTTTTCAAAACATTTTTCAATGATTTCGTTTAACGAAAAGAGTTGCAAATATTTTTGTAAATTCTTGTCGAACTGATCATGTTCATACAACTCAACTGATTACAAGAATCCACGTAGTCAACAGCTTTTGCTGTAGTTTATTGAATTTACAAAAGAATTTTGAAAAAAAAACTTTGAGCGATCGTTGCGCTCGGCAAAAAAAAGAAAGAAAGACAACAATTCGCTGAAATGAAACCATCAAAAATGTACATGGGTCGGTGTCACATCGGTGCAATTATTAATAAGAAAGGCTACTTTAATAACCTTATGAGTGTCAATTCCACTTTCAGCTAAATCATAATTTTGAAAAGTGTTTAGATACGATATAAAGCGGCAATTTAATGGTGCGCTATCGATCAGGTGGATAAGAAAAAAAACAAACTTTAACTATGTAATTTCAATAAAAATAAGAAAAAAGTTGCAAAAAAAAATGAATTAATAATGACGGTTCACGCGAGTGAATATCATGCGAAAAAAAGTGAGATTATACTTAACGAGCTAATATAAATGCTTGAAAAATAAAAAAAAACAATTTTGAGAGAGTAATTCTTGAAGTGAGTGCAGTAAAAAAAAATAAACAAACAAAAAGTAAGTACGTTAATTGTAGCGCAAACGAGTGAAAGAGGACAAGAGAATAATATGAAAAATGCAAGAAAGAAAAAAAAACTTGAAACTTTTTATTGTAGTTATTTCATAGAAGAGAAAAGAAACAAAATTTAAAGAGATTTAAGAATTCTGTATTTAATGATGACTTATATCTAAATAAATCAATGGTGTTTTTCTGCCTATAAATATTAATATCTCGTACTCTCGTCGGGCGACTAATGTACATTATTATCTCTCGAGTAACGCGCAGGAAAAAAAAAAGAAAAAAAAAAGGTTCTCCCTTCAGTTTTTAGAAAAGAATAATCAATTGAAATATAATAATAATAATGATAATACCAAACATAACAAAAAAAAAGCATGAAATCTATACATATAAACATATATGAAGTGTACAAAATTGGCAATAATTTTAAGACCTTCCGCGATGGTCAGCGAGTGTTTTGACACAACAATCGCTGGCGATCGCGGCGAGCATAGACATTGTGATCAAGTGAATGTGCCCTTTCGTCGCGTGTGTGAAGCGCAGAGAAAAAAAAAAGAAAAGAAAAAGGAAACGCGAGAAAAGTAATCGACATACACGTACAGCACAAAAAAAACCGAGATAACTGCTCCCGCGATGGCGTAGCTATATAGTGGATCGGACTAAAATGAGCGATCCGATCGATTGGACGAGCAAATTAACCGACGCGACGCGAACGGGTCCTTCGGTCAATGGCATTTTAAGAGAAAGCAAACTGCGGCGATTTTGAGATAACTCAAGTATTATAGTGCATATATGCATATCGGTAGAGTGCGAGAGATGCGACGCAGACGATCAAGCTCCTCGGGTATATATCAATTTTCTATATAACAAAACTTAAGCTCTCTCTCTCTCTCTCAATGTTGTCTCAAGTTTTTTCTTCCGCGAGTATCACGTATATACTCTATTTTAACAAACAAAAAAAATTCTCGTTTACTCGATGTTACGTTCGAACATTGCAGATATTCCGCGCGAATTTCGCTTTAGCGCGCGGAACGCTGCATTTATACTTAATACGGCGATGATTTACAGATTTCGCGCATGCATGATTTTAAAATGCCATTTACATTACGTCACCCCCATGTGAAATCTCAATCCGTCATATAGTTTCTCAATCGAGTGTTTATACACACTGAACATAATGAGACGAGTTGTTCGATGAGTTGATTTTTCATGATTTCAAGTTTTTTCTACACTGTGCCCCCCAGTTAATATCATTGAGTCTCTTTAATTTACGATGACGACAAAAAATTATAATCTAGATATGAATTATGAGAATTCAACAATTCACACAACGTTATTATTGAAAGAGTCGCTTTTAAATTGCTATAAGTGTTACAAAGTTGTATTATATTTATCGATGCTATAACAGTTTTTAATAAATATCTTGGAAAGAAAAAGTTTATTTAGCTTGTTAGAGTATTATGTATATTATAAATATATCATTATCAAGATTAAAACCTCAAAGTTTTGTACCATGTTAATGACAAATGAAATATCTCTATGTTACACACACGCTCACACTCACATACACACATACACAAACCACGTATCTATAAATATGCCATTATAATATAAACACAAAAGAGAAAAGATAAAAATAAACAAGTCGGATGTACGAGAAAGATAAAAAAAAACCAAAGAATATGCCCGCTGGAGCGTTAATTTCTCATTGAGAAGCGTGAAAAATAGCATCGACAGAAAAAAACTAGGTATCTGAACTATTAATGCAAGTGCACCCAAGATATCAAAGACATCTTCACTCTTGGGACTGTGAATTGAGGCTTCTTTATTCTACAGAGTGCGAGTAGTCGGTAAATCTCACTTGTACTCGCAACTCCATCGATCAATCTCTCGCTATACATTCAGCCATTTTCAATAGAAGAGAAAACAGATCTTGATTATATCACTATGTGCGTATAATTGATAAACTGGCTATCATAGAATTAATTATCTCTCGAGGCTTCCATCTTTACTTTTCGACCGACACCTGCACATTAAACTCGGATCGTGTTTTCTCTTGGAATCAAGACATAATGAAGCTTTTGCAATCGTCACTTGATTCTAATTGCTTGTAACTACGTCAACGGACAACTCGAGTCGAAGCAACGATGATTTGTCAATTGATCGAAATCATCGCTTGTATTCCATATATTCAACTCGCTATACGTAGATGCGTCGAATCGACGTATATGTATATCTCTTTGCTTGTAAATACAAGACGCCTTCAATCGCAATCATCGCAATGTTCACATACAGCTATTAGCAGAACAAAAGAACAAGCAAATTTTTAGCACCACGGTAGACGACAATAATATATGGGCTCAAACAATTGCAACAAATTTTCACGATCAATCATGACAAAATATGGCTTTCGACAAGAGAACACACAAAAAAAAGAGAGAAAGAGAGAAAGAATGAGAGAGAGAGAGAGAAAACGTGAAGATGAACTGCGTGTCCGCAGAAGGAGCCCATCGCAGTCCCTCAGTGAAGCTCGTTGCGTTAATCAATAATCTAAAAGTACTCGATCCATTTTAAAGATACTGCTGTAAAATGTAAATTTCGAGATATTGGAAGTAAACTTAAACAAAACATCTTCCACTGAACGTCTTGTAATTTTACCGCTCCAACCATATCTTTTCACCTATTTCAGTTGCATTACGTTACCTATACTTTTTTTCGCAATCATTTACTTTTATTTGACATTTGATATCGTGCAGAGGAAATAAAAGTCGGAATTTTCATATAAAATTGATTTTATAGAAAAATTGCAGTTTAAATTGACAAAATAAAAGTATTTCAAAAATTGCACAGATTTATATGTTATATATCGTAGAAATGTTTTACAATGGACAATATTGTCAGCTTACTTGCAGCCCTCCCGCACGACAACAATGCTACAGAGGTGAGTGTTTGACAAGTTTATATGTATCTTTACTGCACTAGCATCGTGGAAACCAATCCACGTCCGACATAATTTTTTCTCTCCGCATAGCACAGCAAAAAATACATCCATTTAATCGTTGGCGAATGATTATCGAGATTCGGTTAAAAATTCAATTGGCAGTAATTACGGACATAATTGTCTATCTTGATCATCAGACATTAGCATGGATTTTTCTATCAGTCTATCAAAGTAGCTACCATCCTCGACAGGTTGCTCGTCAGGACCGCGTAAACTATTCTCTCTAATGAATTGTTTGACGGCATCCTTATCGACATACGACATTGACAGCTTACAGCCCCACGACAGTAACGCTAAAGGCTATATATATATTCGAATAGTCATATATTGATTATAATATTCTGGAAGCACGATGAAAAATATGAGCCGTTTTTAATCAACTTACTCTTTCTTCATCAAGATAATTATTTGGAGATATCACGTGCCTCGTCAGACATCTCTTTATCAACCTCTTCAAACGCTTCACTTCGAGTACATTAGCGCATGGATGATACAACATAACTACAGCTCCGCGCTGTGAACATTAGATTGCTTAACTGTACCATTTGTTTGTCAACTTTTCGACGACATGAGCATATATTATACCTCCAAACTGCGGAGCCATCTCTGTACGGGTAAATATTCATACTCGCCATAAGCTGGCCATACGGGCCTCGATGTCCCACTGTCCAGCCCAAGTAAACAAACAATTTATTCAATAATAAACAATTTTGAAAAACAACACCGGCCAACTCTCGGAACTTACAATGTCGGAATATCTTCGGTGTATTCGATAGTCTTGGACATACACTGATGCATAACCTGCGATATATAAACAATAATGATGATTATGCTACAATAGATTGTCAATGTTGAAAACTATTGAAATTTTTAAGTTAGAGTACTCTGTAATTCTTGGGAATGGTTTCGCAATAATACTCCGGGGCTATGCTGAAATCAGGAACGATTTTTTTTCCAAAACACGCGTAACTCGTTGATGAATGATCCCAATCAACATCTAAATTGTTCCGTCCGTCGTCGCATACACCATTCATTCCCGTGTCGATGTATCCGTGAAGAGATAACGATTGCTTCGTTTTATTATTTTTGTGAAATATTTTGGGAGGAGGTGTATATTCGCCAGGTCGACTTGGCATCCACCTGCCCTTCCAATGTTCCAGAGAACCTTCGTCATTTTCTTGCGGCGATTCTACGGAATTATTTTTTTTATGAAATATTTTGGGAGGAGGTGTATATTCTCCAGGTCGACTTGGCATCCATCTGCCTTTCCAATGTTCTAGTGAATCATCAGGCGTAACTTTGTCACTTTCCTCATCATTGATATTATTCACATTAGTATTTGCATCTGAAAGTGTATAATCATTGATAAATTACTTTATTTGTCTTTGCGATATAATTATTTGAACATGCCAATGTTTGGCGATGAAATACCAATCAGGTACCTCAAAGCAGCAATTGACAATTGACTAATAAGCACGTGGCATTCTGTTCTAGAAATGGCTAACTTTAACATATGTTAAACTTACTTGGCTCAGCTATACTTTCATGTACAATGGAGCATACTAACAAAATTAAAATAATAATTCCGTTATTTTCCAACATTGTGCACCATTCCTGCCTGCGATATATTACTTTACTCAATTAAAATGTACATTTTCGTACTTTGTTGTCTCTTGTGACGTCGAATATATAATATTGGCTTGAAATCGGAGTGCCGACTAAAGCGTGAAAATTATATACAAATGATAAGCGCGTGTGTCACGTGATGACCTTCGTCAGAGGCCAAGAAAGTTATCGCAACGATAGAATTATCCAATGCAACAGAACATTGTCAACGCACCGAACAAATGGACTCAATTGTCGCATTCGTAAGTGAATCTAGTTCTGTGTGCTTTGAAAATTTCTATTTCAAATCAAAGATCGCAATTCGATAATAACGAATACGGCCGATGAGTATTTGATTATTCGCACCTTTGTTTGAATTTGCTCATACCACTTTTATACTTGTGGCTCTCTGTTGTCAGACATACTATCAAATTAAAGAAACCATATTTCAGCTTGTAATTAACTTTGATATATATTTAGTCTTAACAATAGAAGCTTTAGATAAACTATGTTTAGTTAAAAACATTCTTAGGTAAGTTTGGTTTTACAAAATAATCACAGTTTAAATTGACAAAAATATAAATAAAGTATCTTTAAAATGAAACATACATCCGAAATTGATATCATCTATCAATTAATCACATTGGTTTTGAACATAACATAGAGTCTGACACATCTGAAACAACTTTAGATTTTTCTATCAACTGATCCTCAAAATCCCCGTCATAAAATATTTCTTCTGGGCCGTGCAAAGCATTCTCTTGAATAAATTGCTTGACCACATCTTCATCAACATGCGCCATTGTCAATTTACATCCCCATGTTAATAATGCCAGAGGCTAAGCAAAAACATAGTCGCCAATTATTTTGTTGTTCAAATTTTTACGATATATAATTTTCATTTGCAATTTGCTGACTTACTCGTTTTTCGTTGAGTAGATTATTCGGACTTATAATGTACCTTCTCAAACATCCCTTAACCATCTTTTTCAAGTGCTCTATTTCAAGGATATTTGCGCATGGATGATACAACATAACAACAGCTCCATGCTACAAAACAATGATTTATATTTTATTACTACAGTTTTAATAAAATAAGTTGCAATATTTGAAAAACAAACCTCAAGACTATGAAGCCATCTCTGTGTAGGCACATATTTATATTCACCATAAGCTGGCCATATAGGCCTATGCGTTCCACTAAAAAATAATACAATGTACGTAATATGCAGTAAAGACAATATTACATCAATCAAATTTTGACTGGATTAAAACTTACAAAGTAGGTACATCTTGTGTGTATTCAATAATCTCAGTCATACATTTGTGCATCGCCTAAAAGGAAAAAAAACATAAAAAGATGCTCTGTGCTTGCAAAAATTTTAAATTGCCAGTTTTTAATCTAAAGTTTGAACATTACCATATAGTTTTTTGGAATAGTTTCACAATAATATTCTGGTACTGTGTCCAAATCAGGAACTATTTTTTTTCCAAAACATGTGTGGCTTGTTGAAGAATGATCCCAGTCAACAGTTAAATTAGTCTATAAAACACACAAGATCTATTAATGCAACTGTCAAACATTGCATGAATATCACAAAAAAACCCAAGCAATACCTTTCCATCATCGCACTTGACATTTATCACTCCCATTTCAACGTTTTCATCATGCTGATGTACTTGTTTATGATATACTTTGGGAGGTGGTGTGTATTCACCAGGACGACTGGGTAACCATCTACCATTCCAGTTTTTCAATGGATCATGCTTTGCAGAATCTCTTTCATGTTCTTTTCCACTGTCAGTGTAGTTATTTAAAAGATCCATCAAATCAAACTTCATGTTGGTGTCAGCATCTGAAATCGCGTATTTTTATTAAAAATAAAATACGGCAAAATATTAATGAAACATTAAAATCCCAATGTAGTAGCTGCAAGTAAAATCATTTGCATATTGCAATATTATACATTTATTACAAAAACCACTCAGTAATGAAATGTAATTATTACCTTGCACTTCATATTTATCTGGAAAGGCAACGACACATTCAATCAGTAAAATTTTGAATATTAAAATCGTAAATCTGTTAAGACACAACATTTTTCACTGTGCGTGCTCTTCTTCGAATGACGCACATACATACGTGCATATTTACATTTTTATCTCTCACTGTCGTGCAGCAGTTGCAGCTACAGCCAGGTTCCAGGTGTTGATGTCAGGAGCAGTCACGAAATTTTTTGACGTCAACGAACTGCTTATGTGTCGAATGCCGCTTTGTTCAAAAATTTTCGTTTCCTGACTTTGAGAACGTAATAAAAAAAAATTAGGTGCTACCAACCCACTATATCTGGAGGATTTGACTGAGGCATTTTTCATTTTAACGTTTAACATGTTTAATTTCAAGAAATTGCGTCAAACTAGTTACTATTATTCTTTTCTAATATAATTGCATAGTTTAG
>JAWWMK010000021.1:7768356-7794198 GCA_035047105.1 Galeopsomyia nigrocyanea | reverse complement strand
TATATATGTGTGTATCATTGAACTACGTACTAAATCACCGTTCAGTCGTCTCACTCTTACGTTTGATAATATGTCATTATTAAACTACAATGTCGTTGCAGCGCGCGTCTACTCTCGAATCGTTTAGCGGGGGAGGGCGGTTGCTTGATCACGGCTATGTACAGCAAAGATATATAAAATGATAAAAAAAGACAAATCGGCATCGGTAACTTTGTTCGTTGCTGTCTCTCTCGTTTGGGTGTTGTCCAAAGAGCCTGCAAGGAAAACAAAAGACGCGCAAATTAGCCATCACACGGCAGCGTGGAAGTAGGCAGACAAAAAAGAAAAAAGAAAAGTAGGAGAAAAACTTACGTGGAGGCGAAGAGCCCATCGGTGCAAGCGCGCAGTGCGAGTAGCCGTGCAGAGCTGGCCGACAGCAGTGAAAGCTCTTAACAAAAGAAGGCGCGGGCAGCCGCTCCGGCGGGCGGCGGGACGGTCAGCCGGACTTGGGCACGGGCTTGCAGTACTGCTCCATTTGCTCGAGGCTGCAGGCGTTGTAGCAGCACTCCTCGACGAGCCCGGGCCCAGTGGTGTGCCTGACGGATGCCTCGGCCTCGGCGCTGCCGCCGCCGCTGCCGCCGCTGCTGAACGGCTCGTTGAAGCCGCGATCCTTGCAGATCAGGTAGAGCGCGTCGCTCAAGTTCTTGGAGCACAGCCTGACGGCCCGCCGGTAGAAGCGCCGGTGCACGCTGTTCGCCTCGGCCTCGTGCCAACTGAGCATCAGACTGCCCAGCAGGACGAGCATGAGAATCGTCGGCCAGCGCTCGAATAGTCGCTGCTCGGGCAGGCGGCACTGCCGTCTCCGCATCGGCGGCGGCACTGCTGCCGGGCTGCTGCTCTCCGCTGCCATGCTGCTGCTCGTTCTTCGCCCGGACTCGGAGCTTTCAGCGACAAGTAACACAGTCACCACCTCGTTCGACGACTACTCATGTCACGACTCGACGAGTAGCGCCCACGGCCGAGAGGAGACTGAGCGAGGCTAGTGTGCCTCGCCACTTCTTTCAATAGCAATTCTCGCGGTAGCTCTCTCCCGAGCGCTTATCTCTCAGCCACCAACCCCCTCCACCGATTGCTCCTCCGACTGCCTCCGCGCTGCTGCTGCTGCTGCTGCTGCTGCTGCTCTGCTGCTTCGACTCGTTTCTGCCGATTTCGACTCGACTCGACTACACGTGACCGCCGCGTTTTTCGTCTACCGATATCGTTTCGATATATATATACATACGTATCTTGCACAAAGCTTAAATATATATATATATATATATATATATATATATATAGCTATGTATGCAGTCCTGCGACTCTGCTCGATTGCTCGGTTGATGGTGGTGGTGGTGCAGCTGCAGTCGACCTCCTATCCTCATTTCTTCCCACGGACCATTCTCTCTCTCTCTCTCTCGCGCACTCAACGCCGCGGCAGCCGATTCGCCATCGTATCTCGATGAGTAATTAATAATCCGCCAGCCAGACTCGCTGCAGTGTGCCGAGAATATGCTATTATTATTACATTGGCAGAGTGAGAGAGAGAGAGAGAGAAAAGGCTTATTATTCTCGCAATAAACGCGAGACGAGAGATCTCTCTCTAATACACATTTGGCCGACCTATTTTCCCCCTGCGCGCGATCCGATTCTCTTCGTTTTTTTTCCTTTCCTTTTCTATGTGGCTATTATTGTGTTCTATCAGGAGGAAAGTCAAAGTGCAAAGCTTTGTATGCACATTCGTTTCCGCGCTACTCGGCTGTCTTTCAGCCGCGCTCGGCCAAGGCTTTTTCATGTCTCTCTGTGCTCCGATTCGCTTCTTGCCAAGCGCATAGCTATATCGATTCTTCTTTTTCTTTTTCTTTTTTCTGTTCTGCGTTTTTGAGGTGGAATATTACAGAATCGTATAGCGATGTGAGAAAGTCGACCGGTTGTTAACGATTCCTCGAAAATTATAGCTGACATCGATCAATGTCGATTCTTTGGGATGGAAGAACAAAAATTCATTGATTGACAATACGAATATAATCACGTGAAGCGTATGTGTATCAATGAATCGGTCAAGTCCGGGGCTACATCACATATTAACATTGTTTACTGAATTCTCGTCGAAGAGTCGAAAAATGCCAATGCGTTTCTAGGCCAAAAAACAGACCTCAATAGGATTTGCAAAACTCGCGATGCTCTGCACTTTGGAATGCCCGCTCTCCGCTAAGATAACAGCGAGTCTTCGCTCACTCGCTCGCTTGCAATGCGCATTCGACAATCCGTCTCGATTTCGCGCTTGTCGCTTCTTTCTACCTGCGTCAATTGCCTTTTTTGCGCAAGTGCAAATCTGCATTCTTCCCCCCCCCCCCCCCCTCTCGATTTTCCCCGTGCGTAGACGCAAAATCAAAAGTATGCCTGTTTCCCGTTAAGCACGTACCGAGATAAATTGAATAATGATAAATCCACTAATTCTTTTCTTACTTTTTTAAGTATATCGCAGTGTGGAGTACTGGAGGGCATTTAGAAATCGATATGTAGTGTTTCGTATCAGTGACGCAAGATCGGAATTTGGTCCAACGAAATTTTGACGTGTTGTTTTGATGACGATATCGAAAGGAATAGAAAAGAAGAAGGTAAATTAATTACGTATAGTCGAGATTACGTAGAGCGATTTCGCGTAAATTCTTGTCGGCCAATCTATCATACCGCCAAATTAGCGAGAGATATATCAAATGGAAATGCCTGTAAATTGCTGGATCGAAACAAACATCGACGTGTAGGAAATACCCAGAAAGCAAAAAAAAAAAAAACTTGGTTGTTTATTTGTGCCACGAAAGTAGGAATGAAGGATTAAGGACAAGCCATTTAACCGCGAGGTATAAGCGACTCGCGAATAATCAAGATCGCGTTGTTGCGATCGACATTCGTTGGGTTTTTGGAGCGAAATAGATCGATTGCATTGTTTATTCAACTATAGACGTTTCAGTCCAATTATCGCGAGGATGAAGTAAGTAAGCAATTAGTTAACAATGCGATAAACAGCACTTATTTTTGGCGATTGAGGGGGGGGGGGGGGGAAGCTGGCAGATAAATCTCTCTCGCACGGACACATAATGGACGTATCCGTGATACATCTGCGGGATAAACGAAGTGTATTATATGACGAACACGTGTTCTCTCGCGTGGTTTTGGCACAGTTTCCTTATCTGTTTTCGTGATTCACTATTAATCTTTCTCTCTCTCATTCTCCGTATATAATTTCGTCAATCTTCCTTGCGTAAGTAACGAAAAAAATTTTTTTTTTTCGATGCAAACTTGGATGTTGCAGGCTGCAACGACACTGCATGCGAGAGACACGCATATCGGTATATGCATATATAACGCGGCGACGATAAGGGTTCTTGCACACACACATATGTGCTTTGCCGGCAAAGACATTTTATCCGCGAGTGAGCGAGCCGACGACGACGATTGTATGCTCCGCAGCTGATAATAGGACCAACGTCTCTCTGAAACGACGCCAAGTAGTCATATAGTGTCTCGTCGATTAATCGCTACTCGAGCCAACATCCATTCGTCGTTGCAAGTCACGATCGAAACTTTCGTCAAGTCGATCGCAATTTTATTTGCTATATAATTCGCGTTGTTGTTGTTATTGTTGTTGTTGTTCGTAAAAAAAGTTGCCTACTCTGCTATAATGTACGAAGATCGGTAAGTAAATTGTTCATTATCACAGTGTCACTCGCACATTTGAGTGCGTGGACTGTTCATTCAATCAATTTGATAAAAGCTCGGGAGAAAAAGAGAGAGAGAGAGAGAGAGAGAGAGAGAGAGAGAGAGAGAGCGAGCCATTGAGCAACGATATTTTCCCAAAGTACTCGCGAGTAGCAGGCAGTATTGTTTGTGACGTTTCTTCTAGAAATGCCAGCTCTTAACTAACGATAATAATGTAAATGTATTATCGCGCTCACGCAGCTTCTTTGGTCCAATTGCTTCGTTGTACACTGCTGGCTCGCTTGTTTACTTATATCGTATGTACTTACAGCTTCGTCGCGCCACTGGCATAAGAAAATATACCTTTATCATCGACTTTTCCTCATCTATTTCGCGGTATTTTATATACTTATATACATATGATCGATTAGCTTGTTATTTAAACGCAAACGTCAGTTTTTATCGAGCTCAAGCTTTAAAAATAATTTTTATCGTCGATTACAAGTGCGAAAACTACGACATTTTATGAAAAAAAAAATTCATGCAAATTCGTGGGCCAAATTATCAATTTATTACTCGTATCGACAATGAAAAATAAAATAAGATGTATATTAGCTGAGCCCGCGCGATCTGCAATTTGCTCGCATAGTTATATTTTTAGCGCTGCAATAATAATATTATAATCGACAGCTGCGTCTATAATACAAAGCGCAGCGTTATATTATCGCTATCTCGCCTGGGATACGACGAGACACATTAAATCGACTACACATGCGGCTCGAGATAAAGCTCGAGAATAATTAGCAATAGTCAACAAATTTCGTTGCGCTTTTTTTTTTGTTTGTTCTCTCGTGAAGTGATCTCTGACTCGCGAGCGAGTTAAATGAATGAAGAGAGAGAGAGATTGATCTAGATCGGCCTAGACGTCACTCGAACTTAACCCCGATTTCGAGCTGCTGATTACTGTAATTATTGTGTGATAGAAAAGCTCGATACGACACGGTACCCTCGGCCTTTTTGATTGCTCGGCGATCGATCTATTCTAGATTGGCGATTTACACGCGTTTGAAAAAATCACTTATCGTTGTGACTCTCGCCCACTCTGACAATTTTTCGTCTCTATATTCAAGCTTCGCTGTGAATCGTTGATGATCGTTATCGTTGGCTACGCGTATACAAGTCATCGGGACTTTGAATGGCCGATCTTATCATTGTACATAATAGATAGGAGCTGGTAGCTTTGACACACCCAGACAAGAATTTTCGGAATTGTCGAGTTTCCAAGCGATTTGGATTGTTATTTTTGCAAAAAAGTGATTTGAAAAAAAGTAGGCGTATATCTATATCAAGTTATTATGCCGCATGTGCATGAGCTAGTTGGAAATAGGCTAAAAAACGTGTGAGATAGTGGCGCGGCGGGTAACCAAGACGTAACGAGTAAACAGTTATTTGGTAAACATCATTGATCGATAGACGTATCAACGTCGACAAACAAATTCTCTATTAGCAAAAAAAGAAAGAAAAAGGTCCAGCGATTTTAATGCATCCTTAGAGAGAGAGAGAGAGAGAGAGAGAGAGAGAGAGAGAGAGAAGTATGGTGAGCGAATGACGAATCGTATAGTCGCTGGCAGTAAATAAAATGCTCATTGCGCCTTTATTATTGCAATTTTCTCTTCGAGATACCGTTAAGTTAATTATGCCGCGGCGGCGACGGCAGCGGCGGCGGCGCGAGTCGAATGAACTCGACGCGCCGCACCAATAATATCCTCGCCGTCGTCTGATCTGTGCGCCACATTGGAGAAAAATCTCTATACGCTGCCATTTTATTCCCAGGCATAACTGATCATTGATGTGTGTGTGTGCAAACAGCTCGCGTCGACTAGTCTTGCTTTTTATTTTAGGCCAATACTACAGGTTAATTTATACTCCAGAACGCATGGGAATACTATAAATATTGGCTGCGGCGCTCGAGAGAGCAATCAAAAATATGGCGTAATTGATTTGTGCGTGTGATCGATCGCTGCAACCTTGCGCATCGTCAACGAGAATAACACACAATTAAAGTATGTAACAACAATGATAATTTGTATCTGAAATGTGAGCGAGCGAGAGCATCGAAGCTATATCTTTGGGGGCGATATCATTCAAACGATAAACTTGCAAATTACTTATTGTAGTTTAGTCGCGCGCTTGGCAAACGCCTGCAGTATTGACAATATAGACGAAAAATCAGTCTGTCGTGCTGGCGCTTATCGCTTTCGAATAATTAACCTGCAATATATAATTGAAATCCACTCGATTCCAATTCACGGCCTCTACGTACTATTTTTTTTACCGATCAAGTTTATGCTGCGGACCTCTAATCAAATAGCGTTCCGTGCGGGTACGCGGCGAGTGCAAGTCTGAAGGCTCGAGTGTCTGATCGAAATCGCTGATTAACTACTAGCTTGCAGGTAAGATGCTCGAGTATGAACTAAACAGAATAAATCTATAGAAAGGACTTGTTGTTTTATCCAGCGTAAATGACGTTAGCAGTGCAGCTCTTTCACGAAGAGCACGAAAATCTTGACGTGTTAAAAACACATTTTTATTCGTGAATATTCAGGAAATCCGCAGCCACGCCTCTCCAATAATAATTTGTCAGTCACGGACGGCGCTCTCTACTCGGTTTCTCCCGAAGGTCGCCGACTCAACGCCCAATTGTTCTGGCGATTGTCTCGTCGATAATAGCACGGCGGCGAAATAATAAAATGATGGATTTTTTTCGACAGGCTTGCTGGCCGTTGGCGCGGCCGCGATTACGCGTAGTCTGTATTTGTATTTTTAGCGGTACGTAATCAGGACTGAGAGGTTCTTGACCACGCGGATGTGCAATATCGCGAGCAAAGGTCGCGATTCGCGATCAGCGCCGCGACCTTGTATAAATCAATGAATTTTCGCTCGAGCGACAAGTTATTATATGCAGTGCCGGATTTTCGCTGTTTCTATTAATAGACGATAAGCTGTAATATGGACACTATGATTTTCTTATGAGTACATGTGCACCGTGAACATATAAACACCCACTCTGTCGCGACGTATAAAATACGTGAGGAAGAAGAAGAAGAAGAAGAAGAGGTGGCGCCTGTATTAATGGGATAACACGCAGCATATAAACATGTTGTTTTCTCACTCTCACTCTCTCGCTCTCGACAGGCTTGCATGATGATTTTGACAGATCGACTGCGATGCTGCGGAGCGTGACAGCTGCGGGCTCTGCGCTCGCGATTATTGGCTATGGAGAAATCGCCTCGACGCGCCACTTTGGTCGGCGACTGCCGGCGGCTCTTGGAATTCTAGTTTTATCGTCTACTCGTCTATTACTTATAACACTTCACGGTCTTACTCCCCGATATATTGCTATTTATCTTGCAACTGTTGCAAGTTTGAATGATGCCTTTTATTCTTAGCTTGTATCCTGTCAATCCAATGGAAAATGATGCTTGTAATGGTAATCGCGTATACCCCCTTGCACTATCACATGTATACAGTCAAGCGCGGTGCATCAATTACATTCAAATGGCACGATTCATTTGTAAAAGTTCGCCATTTCTATCAAATTATTCAAACAATTTTACAATCAATTTTTTCTCAACAGAATAATCAATTGATCTGCCAACGACAAATCCTCAATAGCAATTCCGTCAGATAATCTTCATCGATCAAAGCGTACAATTCAATTCGATCGAACTTTGTCCAAAAGACAAACAATTCAATGCGTAACATCGACATTTTGCTTCTTTGAAGAGGAAGCTTTGTTCTCGTCAAATTTTTCGTTTTTCATTTTTCAGCATATCTTTAGGTAGCTTGCTGAATCGAAATCTAAAATCTTTTCCTCATCTGTGTGCGTCTGTGTGAGTGTGTATTCTGTGAATCGTTGTCGCGTTTCAGTTCGAGGAATCGCCTTGATTTTTTTCTTGCAAATTATGGTGGGTAAGGGCAAAAAAAATCCCATTAAGTAGACAATTTGTTAGAGTCATTTTTCAACATGGAATTTTCAGTGAAAATTTCGAGTTTTCTTACTAAGTTAGTTATATTCATGTACCTATGGCCGTTATAATTATGTAACTGCCTTCATTTTTTAAATCTCCTGTATTCTAGCATAAATAGGAGGTAGAAAAAGATCTTCAGATCGGCCTAGTAGAAATGATTTTTATAGCTCTTATTTGTGGTTTTTCGTTTGATATTGCACGCCCCAAAAAATCCGATATAATATACAATTGTCACGTGAAAACGCATCATCGGCATAAAAAAAATCGTATATTCGCACAAGTTTATTAAGTTTAGTATACATGCGGAGATTAAAGCGGCACGTGCGCTCGTTCATCCGTGATCGCAGAAAGAGAGAGAGAGAGAGAGAGAGAGAGAGAGAGAGAGAGAGAGAGAGAGATATCGTCGATAAACGCGCATTATCGCGGCGGGCATGCATGCATCCGCGGCGTCGTCGTCGTCGCGCCGATAACAGATTAAAATCTGTCTTTCTCTCGATGAAGTAAAAGCCGACTAAATATATGTAGCGCGGCAAACTGATATATCAGTGCAATCGGTTGTCAGCAATGTAGACTAGTCCGCGAGCTACTGATTAAAGATCAAGTTTTGTTATTCTCGCGACAAATACATGGCGCCGCCGTTCGAGAGAGCGTTTTCATTGACGATCCGTCCGAAATCAGAAGCGAGACATATATCTGACCCAGATAGTCGCCCCAGCACTCAACAGTCAATCAAATGCAATATACATAGATCCAAACGAGCGACTGCTCTTCTCCAAATCCAAATTGATAGTCTCGACGCCGCCGCATCGTCGTTGGCCTACTATTAATCTGAGGCTCGGGCACGCTAGCCATAGCAGCAGTTATAGCGAGCGACGCGCGGTCGAGATAAAAAAAAGAAAGAAAAAAAAGAAAAAAATCGAAGGAAAGCAAGTATACAAACTGCGATAACCCCGTGGGAGCATCCCCCTTTGAGCGCGACAGAGTTATTCCACGCCATCGGCTTTTCTATCCGCGCTATCGTCCGACGAATGAACCGCGACAGCAAGAAAAATACAAGCAGACCAGCAGCCAATGATGATGTATATGTGTGTGCGTGCCAGGGCCCCCCTCCGTTTTTAGCTCTTTTTGCCGCTTATCATCATCGCTCAGTGGACAGCAATATCGCGGATTACAAATTTGACGCTAATTAGTTTTAATTACGATTACATACTACTGTGTAGTGCGTGAGTGCGAGCTTGTGCGTACACTGCACGATAAAGTACGCTTACGCGTTTTAATGCGCCTACAGCTGCAGAGAGATTTATTGTTTACGCTGCCGATTGAACCAATCGCCAAACGGATAAGGATAACAGCGTCTGGCAAACTGATCATTTGCCTGTATCTTTTGCATTTTAACTGCACGCATCGCTGTTTATCCTGCTTTTTTTCCTTCCACAATATACAGTCGCAGCTCCCTGATTATCGCCTTGCCGCGGTGTGCGCTACTACCAATTGCAGTGTTTCGCAAAACAATGTGCGCAGTTTAAAGTTAGATGGATTATTCTAACTGTGAAGTGGTGCAAAAGAAAAGTCGGCGTTCTTTCGTAACCGCGACACGACCTTCCTAAGAGGCTAATTTTAATCGAATTCTAAAACAAAAACGCGTTATCCGGCTCCACCGTAAAATTCACTTGCAATTGCTCTCTCTCGCTTGACGTCGTCGTTGTCGTCGCCGTGCCGCGTAAATAACCGATTGCCGATTAATTAGCCGGACTTCACTCGTTTCGCTTTGATTTCTCTGCAATCGCGGCGACGATAACGTGCTCTTGAACTTTTTCGCGCATGTCAACGCGCAGTGATTCGCGCGCGCGGAATAATTGGGGCTTCAATTCGCGATGATCGCTTCGCAAAAAATATTATTGATTAAAAAGTCAAGCGTGTATATATATATACACAGGAGCCAGTGATTTCTCGGAATTGATTGGATTTTAATTTGTCGTCGCGGCATGCTCGGGCAAAAATCGCGAGCGATGATACATATCACTTCGTCTATAATCGTCGCTGACGAACTGAATATTTCACTTGATATTATTGAGCTTTTATTTTTGTAGATGCGGAAGTGTTTTTTTTATTATGAGGAATTATTATGTTCTTTTTTTTTGTGGATAATAAGACGATTGATGATTCGAAATGCGGTATCGTGAAGTGTTTGAAAAAAATACATTTTGCAATGCATCAAGTCACGAGAGTGAACATATAGGATGAGAAAGTGCATCAAAATTAACGACACTGTAATTATGCAGGCTGCAATCGCTGAGTTACTTTTTTTTAAAGTGCTCGATGTCCCGCGTATTATTTTTCTCGCTAATCGTCCAACAACGAAGCTCGTTGACTTTTACAAAAGTGCAATGGTTACATTTATCAGGTCACTCTCCGGCGGAATAGTGCAGTTCAAAACTGCCTCAGAAAAGACCGTTCGACCTCAAAAAAAATGAAAGAAAAAAAACTCAAAATTTTTCCACGTCCAGTATCGTTCGTAACCGAGATAAGGCCGCCAAACCAACGCGTCGCCGGCGAAGCAGAAGAGTATATATATATTCGTTTTATCTAAAAATAACCGCGTGTGACTGACACTTATTCTTTTTTTGTGAATCACTTTTAGATCTGTTCTTTGGCGCGCTATCAGCGGTAAACAATTTTTTCGTGCGCTCTCTCGCGGCCGAGCGCGCTGACTCCTCGGTCTGACCGATAAACGTTTGAACTACTGCCTCCGTTATATATTTTCGGTCTAACTCACGACGGCGCTCCGCGAAAAATGGTTTAAACATAACTCCTAATCTCTCTCTCTCTCTCTCTCTCTCTCTCTCTCTCTCTCTCTCTCTCTCTCTCTCTCTCTCTCTCTCTCTCTCTCTCTCCCTCCCCTCTCTTTTCACTAATTGGTACATAAATGTAACAATCTTTTTTTTTTCATTGTTATTTGTTGACGTTTCGCGGCCAATTAATTGACTTCTCATCCATAACTAAACAACACAATGAAGAAATGACAGATCAGCGACAGATCCTCTATATTTATTTTTTTCAAGTTATTCAAGCTGCCAATTAGACTTACACCCCGCCGGGACATGGCTATCATTTTGAAAACAAATTATCTCGCGAACACACGCAATTTACAGTAAACAACGCTGCATTAGCAAAACAAAACATCTAATCGAGCCACGTTATATATGTTCAATTCCACAAAAAAACTCGATTAATTCGGCACCGGTTCTAAAAAAAAGTCAAATTGACTCGACGCTCCTAATTCCTTCGAGATATCATTCTATATTACACAAGGAAGCGAAAAAAAATTGGGCCCATCCATAAAAATGGGTGTGACGCCCTTTTTTTAACCATGGAAGTTTAAAAAAAATAATAGAAAAAAAGTAGATAAATTTCCACGTTTTTTTTTAATTCAATGAAAAATGAAAAATTATAGCGTTAATCTGACTTCAGATTCGAATTCTACGTCAAAAAATACGTCGAAAACCATTTTTTTTTTCTACTTCAAATTCCGGCCTCTGTAGAGCTTTATAAAGTGTATAACAGTTCATAAAACCTAATAAATCAATGAAATAAAAAATGCGTGTTTCCATAGCTCAGCATGGTCGGAATTTCGACGAGAAAAAAAAAAAAATGGTTTTCGACGTGTTTTGAGCCGTAAAATCCGAATCTGAAATCAGATCAACGCTATCTTCTCTCATTTTGTATTGAATTCTAAAATACCATGAAAAACCACAAAAAGTAAGATTTTTGTTTTTATCGATGTCAGAGTTTTTACGTGATTTTAACTTTTGCGCTTTATAAAGCTATACAGAGGCCGGAATTTGAAGTAGAAAAAAAAAAACAAAATATGGTTTTCGACGTATTTTTTTATGTAGAATTCGAATCTGAAGTCAGATTAACGCTATAATTTGTCATTTTTCATTAAATTTCAAAAAACTGTAGAAACTTATCTACTTTTTCGATAATTTTTTAACTTCCGTGAGCGAAAAAAGGGTGTCACACCCATTTTTATGGATGGGTCCAATTTTTTTTCGATTCCTTGTGTAACATAGAATAATATCCCGAAGGAATTAGGAGCGTCGAATCAATTTGGCTTTTTTTAGAACCGGTGCCGAATTAATCGAGTTTTTTTGTGGAATTGGACATATACATTTATCTAAGCGGCACGAGGAATTCCCCCCTTTGGATCAATAATAAGGAATCAAAAAACCGAAAGAGGGGAAGTGACAGAGAAAATGAAGGGAAGAGAGTGAGAGAAGAGGAAGTTCAAACTTGATTGTTACGTATTATGGTATATCTGGGTCAGTGTGGTTGTAAACATTGCAAATCCTCTATACTGTTCTTCTCTTGCGTATCATATAAGCGTCAATAAGTGCAGTCTATTCCGGTCGAACTCGCGCAATAATCATTATTGATAAGGTGCCTTTCGCTGTATTCGCAAAATAACTCGCGTATGATTATAGTCAGTGAATTATATAGTCAACAGATTTCCCTTTCTCAAAAAAATGCAGGCATGAGAAAAAAATCGCAACGCGTTACGTCGCGCTGATCGCACGGGAAAACTTTCCTCGGGCGCTCGGTCGATAATCGCAATTGAACTGTACGTTACAAGCGTAAACACACATAAACTGCATCCCTTATGTGTTTACGAATATTATGTTGTTGTTTTAACGCGGAAAATATTATGCGTCGAGGAAAAAAATAAAAAATACAAAGTCCGTAGTGTTATATATATTTATATTGATGAATTTACGCACGATTATAGCTGTCGTAGAGTATTTAAGTGATGGTTGGTCCCACTTTCGCGCTTCGCTTAAACGCATTATTATTGATCTCTGGACGAATCCTTAATTAAGTTCAAGGCTTGTTTGCCGGCAGTGATTAGCAACAAAAGAAAACAAACGAAATTGCCAATCAAGGTCATTCGATTGAAATGCTTTTTATTTTTTCGGCAATTTCGGTTCAATTGAGAACGACATTGATCAAAATAATAACAACCACGTGTGCAAAACAATTTGGATCAGAATTTGGCGTATATTATAAATGCACAATTGATTCTAATTATTATAATATTTTTTAAAGATATTCTGTACGTCATCCCGCGTGAAAAAACCAAGCCTGATGAATGCAAATTCAAGTTTTGCCGATGTAATATACTTTCGTCAATTAAAAACTCATTATCGCCTTCTCCCTTCGCGTTCACTCAATCGTCACATAATTACTGCACCCAATGAATATGCAATGAACACGTTAGGCTTTGTATAAAAGCATCAGCCCGTCGGCCGTTCAGTTTTCAGTTGGCCATAGCGTGAGTATGCAGGGTTGCGGAGGCGGTAGTTGGCAATTCAGTTTCGGTGGCAAAGGTCCACGAGTCGTACGAGTTGTACTTCTAGGTCAGCCAGGTGTCGGCAAAACGGGTCAGTACACCCTCTATTGCATCTCATCTTCGGGAAATTTACCCACTGACTCATCGCTCGGGCATGTAAACATTGCTGCACTCTCTCTTCGGAGATCTGCGTGCAGTGAAAAAGGAGCAAATCATCGCAATTCAGATTACCACGTTATCGGCCGCAGCGTATGCCATTAGTAGCATTGTTGCGAGCTTTTCTCTTTTTATTATTTTTTTTTTTTTTCGTTTCGTGACTGCAGACTGAAAATAAGAAATAGATTATATTGTGCAATGTTTGTAAACTGTTGAAGAGGAAACTATTGTACGCGCGCGCGTGACAGAGACTTAGAGAAGAAGAAAAATTTGGAATTTGTAATTGCATAATTCATTGTTGCATAAGATATATCGCAATTGACTCGTCGCGCAGTAGTCTTTTACGCGATTGCCGATTCTTTACGCACCGAGTAAACACACAGGGAGCTAGCTGCGACGACTACGTATCGAGAGCTTTTTCTATTCTCATCGTTTCTCGGACAGTGTACATACAATTGCCTCCGTAACGGGTTTTTACAAATTTGTTTTGCTACTTATAATTTCAGTTTTTTTTTAAATGCTTATCAATCTTTCGAGTGCATAGCCAATTAGTTGGGATAATAGGGGGAAACTTTTTGATAAATATTATTGCACATTTTGCATTTCCGTAGTAAGAGCATACATGTAGATCTATTTGAAGCAATAACAATGATGTCTGCTAATCGGAATGTATTATGAAAGTTGGTGTAAGCTCGTGTGCAGGGGAAAGGACATTTGGATAAAGTTTCAATAGAGCGGAATAAGTGTAGTTATATGATGATATAAATATTGGATGAATAATTGAAATAGTAATATGATTCATTGATGATCGGCAGCAATCGGAGTGCGTTTCGCGACGCGCCGTTTCATCGGCGAGTACGATTGCTCGGCGGAGCGTCTCTATCGAGTGGACGGTCCATTGGCAATGAGCTGGGAACTGGCAGATCCACCGGGCAATCCAGCCCAAGCGCCAAGCGAGTCGAGACTTCGCTGGGCGGACGCGGTGCTGCTGGTTTACTCGGTGACGGATCGCGTGAGTTTCGACGAGACTTGGCGATTGCGCTTCTTGCTCAATCAAGCGCGAAAATCCAGCAAGAAGTTGGCAGCCCCGGTGGTGTTGCTCGTTGGAAATAAAACTGATCTGGCTGGGCCGCCCGATGGCGACAGGATGGTTTCCACGGCCGAAGGACAGAGAAGGGCCATTGACATCGAAGCGCAGGCTTTTCATGAGATCTCCGCGAGGGAGTCGCTCGATCAGGTCATATATTCCAGAGAAAATATCTTTTGCAAATTATAAATAACTCCAATAAGGCGGCAATAGTGAGAAAGTGCCCGAAAACGATAAGTGTGTATTGTGTAAGGTACCTCTACCCAATTACGCCACTTGCTCTTTTATTTTCATATGTACGCAATTCCTACAGCGGTACGCCGCGGTGACATTATGTTTGTACTATTAATTAATGAAGGTTCCAATGATTTAAATCATCTCCGGATACGAAATTCCTTTTACACGAGCTCTTTTATGCTCTTTTATCAGACAATTTTCCAACCCTCCCAAATTCTTCCCGACGAATATCTGTCATTTTAACTAGTCTAATACACCTAAACATAAAACTGCCACATACCTACCATTCGATTCGTCTTCTTTTGCTCTTTCAAAAACACTCATCAGAATTTCTGGCAGCGCACAAGTAAGCCAAATGCCGACCGTATTACTATTCTCATTCGATTCCACCCAATAACGCCACTTTCAAAAATCCTATATAAACGATGCGAGAAAATTTCAATTTCATATTTCTCAATACACTTTTGCATTTCTTTGTTCAAATAAAGAAACGCAAATGTCAAAGAGCTCGAAACAAATTCATTTCGACCAATTAATTATTAACGTATAATGGCCAATTTCTAGTTTATTTTTTTAAACCAGTGTTTATTAATAGTTAAGAAATTACCACATAATTTATCATGTGAAAATAGCACGTCTTCATAATAAACGTTGATACCGAAACTTATTTTTCAGTATCAAACATTACTTTCACCTGCCAGAATACTTGTTTCTCGAAGTGGCGCAATTGGGTATACTCACTTTTTTACACCAAAAAAAAAAGTTGTTCGCTTCAAAGTGATTAGACTTCACCAAATAAATCGTGCAAGGCATCATTTTAAAGGGTGAACGGGCAGCTTTTAAATGAGACCACTTATATACGTTGGAAAATTCGCTCGGCGTAAAAATTTATGGCGATTTGAAATCTTAGTGGCGTAATTGGGTAGACTTACCTTAGGTTGAACGATCAAAAATCATGGCCGCGTTTGCGCCAGCTTCAAATCCAACATTTTATGATTAATATTCGTCGCGATAAGCGAGCGCATCGCCTTTAAATATATAATTCGTATAGCAAAAAAAGAAATTATCTCCTCGTTTCTCTCCCCTTTTTTCCCCCGTCAACGCACTCGACAACTAATTTTTTTTTTAATTACGCACGCGTGTACACACATACAAACACGAATTGATAGCAAATTGAATAATATGCGAGTACGCACGATAAAGCTCTAATTAGAACAGTCGAGATTATATAACTTTCTAATCTCAACTCTCACGCAGCTTACGCGCCAGAAATCGTGAAGAAAGAAAAAAACGAGAAGAAAAAACTCGGGCGCACTCGGGCGTGCTGGCGCCCGCGGCCCGCGGTCCGCGCGTGTTGTATTTTTCTAAGCGCATATGAGACACACGCGACGATGTCATGGCGTTACTGCGTGATCGCGCAACTCGCTTAATTTGTCAACAAGAAGAAAAGCATCAGCTGTTTAAAGTGTATCGACGATAAATATATCGAGATTTCCTTCTTTTTCTTGACAGGTCATGTCGGTGTTTGTGAGCGTGGCCAGATTGGTGCTTCTGGCGCAGAGTGGCGATGAGAGCCATGTCGCTGGAGCTTTGCCATTTCGATTGAGAGCGTCTACAGACAGTAGTATCGATGCCAGGAGAAGACCCAACATTCAACAGCCTCTGTCGAAAAGACGATTGAGCATCTCTGTTAGGGGGGCACCCCATTAGATATGCTTGTATATTGGCTATGATGATTATGGTTGGGAATTTTTAAATTTCACCTTGATCGTCTTTCAGACTAATTCTAATTTTACTGACACTTATGAACTTTATGATTCGTCATCTTCCGAGCATAGTAATTTATTCTATAATTACGAATTTAGATATTTTTTAATAATATTGTTATTGCTAAAAACACTGAAAGAATATAGTAAGACCAACTTTATTCATATAGTTATTGAAATATAGAGAATTACACTATACTTTTTATTTGCAGTACAAATTTTTCCAAATAAGTATATTTGGCGCTATACTGGAGTCTTTTTTTTACGATAATTTGTTCTCGGTGCAAGTATACGTCAATAAGTTTTCCTCAACCATGCCTCAGCGCCAGAACAAGTGTCTTTCCATTCTCTTCCTTGATGGCAGTTCGGCAACGCTGCACGCAGTTCGTAGCTGCTCTACCAACTGTGGGGTACAATGGAATTTTCGTAAATTCCTTGGTGTAATGCAATTCTCTTTGCTTAGTGAGGAGTAACAAACCTCGGAGTCGCGATGCATTTTGAACGCCGAGGTTCAGCTCTTTGAGCGCAGCGACGAGCTCCGCAAAGCTTTTCGAGCGAATCTCGTGCTCTCTGATCAAATCCGAATTGACAGCTTTCAGCTGATTGAGTCGCCGTCTCATACCTTCGATATTCTCCAATATTCGCGCATCTTCCAGTCGGACCACCAGATTTTTCACGAGACTCGAGCTGCCTGCGTTTTCAGCCTGAAGTCGAGCTTCCACTTCCTTGTAACCTGAAGCAGCGCCAACGAATGCCATCACATGACGTGATTGAAAAAACTGCAACAACGCTCAGCAGAAAAGTGGACAATTGACCTACCTCGAAATTTGTCCAAGGCATCGAGCATGCGTTGCTCTTCGAGGGGAAAGTTAGCTTCGGAACTGAGTTCCCGGATGCCGAGGTAGACGGCCAGCGATTGCACGATGTCGCCGGCGAATGTCGGATCCTCGGTGCGCAGGCTCAAGCGGCCCGTAGAGTCGACCTCGAGACTGTGAATCTTTTGATCGCGCAAGCCACGCAGCCAAATCTCCAGACTACCCGCTTCCGGGCCTATGTCTACTACTTGGATTTCCGCGGAAAGTATGAGACTCTGATTGAGCCAGAGCGCAACTCGTTGAGCTCGCTCGGCTATCTTATTGTTCCAATGGACATCGCAAGCTCATTGATTATTCACAGTTTTGAGATAAACTTATTGGCCTTTTGCCTAATTGCAGGCATTTTTTACCTCCATAGTGAGCCCGCAGTCTTTGAAGTCGTCCGGCAGATCGGGAGGCTTCGGTATCACCTCGTACATGCAGAACTGCGCCAACTGATGAGTGAGCTCGAGCACCATCATCAAGTCCGAGTTGCTGGCGCCCACGCAAGTCTTCACGTGGATGTCGACAGGGCCATTTTTCGGAAAATACAGCGGAATCTCGAGTTCGCCTTGGGCTTTCGGTGGATGCGTGACCAAGCTCTCGCCCTCGAAAATTCCCTCGGCGAACACCATCGCGTAGTAGATCTGCGGGGCATCAGTTTTATTGCAGCTGTTTCAAACTCTTCGATGAACTGCAATGCATTGCAATGTAGAGCTAGGCAAAGCAACGTACGAGTAAACCGGGCCCGGAAGCCAGGCCAAGTCGAACGGCGCCGCGAGCGGAGGCTATGCTTATGGCCAATTTCGAGCCGACAAAGTAGTTCGACTCGGAGACGCTGCGCTGACGCAATTCCATGAGCAAAGCTTGCTTCTTGGCCATGAGCTCGCGATACATGTCGCCTGGCTCGGGAGACTCCACCACGGAACCCATTGCGTATCCTCGCACTGAAATTAATCTCCTGCAGATTACACAGCTCGTTTTTCTTAATTGTTGCAATGAAAAGTAGACTAATACAGAGACTCGAGCGGCCGAGAAAAATTAAGTCGAGATCGAACTCGCAGGCCCAATGGATGAAAATGTACGTGCCTACCTTCTCCGGCAACCGTGACGACGACAAGATCGGATCTGCCGGTTCTCCGGTAATCAGCCTCGACGAGGCCGGCGATCGACGAGCTCATTTGCAGCTTGAAAATCACCTGGCCATTGGAACCCAGTCGACCGTCAACTTTTCCGCTACTCCAACCCGTTATCAGCTCCATAGCTCCGTCGCCGTTCAGATCGAACGCCCGCAGTGAGATTACCCTATGTTTCGACTAGCAATTGCTTCTTTATTAATTGCAAGTATCGGACGTAGCAGCTGGCCCGTAGGCACCTACCTTTATTCGCCAAAGTGTGTGTCCGGAATCGTAGACTCCCACAGTGCCGTTTCCGTCCAATCGAGTCGCGTAGGCGAACTGCCTTTCTGCCAGTGCAAGTAGCTGAACGACCGGGCCGTTCTCCATCGTTTCCCAAAATATCGCGTCTTCCCTTTGAATTTTGATGCCGAAGTCCGACGTGCCCGACAGCAACTTGATGCGCCGCGCCATTGTTCATAAAAACAGTCGATCAACCATCGCAATTAACTTAACATTATAGTTATGTTCCTACCTCGTTGTCGCCATCGCCATTAAAATCGAACAGCGCCAGAGCAGTGACTCGGTCCCTGGAGACAGTCCAGAACACCTCTTCACCCTGGCAGTCGAGTACGCTGATGGAGCAGTTGCCGCCGATCACTGCCACCTGCTTGGCCAGCCAGCCCAGTTTTCCCACTGCCATGCAAAACGCGCCGTCGGCAAGTTCCTTGTAGAACAGATCGGCGTTGTCCTCCACGTGATATGCAAGCACGTGCGTCGACGTGCCCACCAGAAGAACCTCCCGCTCGTCTTCGCCCAGACGCCCAGTGCACAGTGCCGTCACCTTTTCCATTTTTAAGTTTTCTTTTTGCATTTCTTTCATTTATTCAAGCTCCAAACATCAACAACCATTTATTTCAAACTCAATCTCGTCGTTTCAATCATTTTACTAATTACGTAAGACAGTCTTGCCGATTTATTCTACTCGAGTATTTTCAATGAACTTCCATTTTCTTCAAACGCATATTATCCTGCATTATTAACTCTGCGCAACAAACCTGTCGGCCGATCTGCAGCTCAGCGAGTTCTCCGCTCCAAGACAATCTCGTCTCCATTGCGAAAGTTTGACTGGGATTAGCAGCGGCATCGCGATGTGGACTGTGCACCAGGACATTGCCGGCGGAAGTGGCAGCCGCGAGGCAAGCGTGCGAACCATCGAACTTGCCGCAAGCCGTTAATCCTGGCTCAACGCGGCGTTGCAGGTTCAACGAGAACGTCGCCATGTTGCCCACTCACTGCCTTGTTGCTACAATACACCACCCTCGCCTCCCTCGCGACAACCACCTGCCAGCTGCGCGCCGTTATATCATCGATCTACATACTTACTCGTGCGCAGCCGTGGGCAGCTTCAACTTTCAAAAACAAACTTTTCGCTCTGGCTCTACATGTGCGCTGATTGATGATAAATAATTTGGCCAAGGTTGAGTATGGCTTTTTAGTTTTTTTTATTGCATCAATCGAATTTACATGACAGTTCTCTTTGGATGAAACACATTTACACTTGATGTAACAATTTAGAAATTTATGAATTTTTCACACGGCTCAATGCTCAATCAATTGATCGTTTTTGACACGAAGATAGAAAAAACAGTAGAAATGTAAAGGAGTTACTAACGCTGACCACCTCCACCACCGCCACCACCACCACCGCCGGGACCGTCCGGGTTTGTCGCCGATGTCAGCGCAAAGAATATAATGGCTGGCACGATGTACATCCACTAGAATAAATTTTAAAATATGAGTGATTGAAAATCTCAAGAAATAAAGCAACTTTTTAGTGAACATTTTAGTTTGACTTACGTATTTAGCAAAGAAGGATCTGTTATCCTTGACTTCTCCACTTTCCCTAGCCTGCTTTTCTCTTTCCAGCTTTTGAATGTACGTGGCAGTGTCAGGAATGGGTCCACCATCCGGATATTGAACTTTAGTATCGGTAGTCCACATTTGCGTCATTGGCCTTTCCAAGGAACATGGACCCTTTGATACTACATTCACCGCTACTGGCTCGGCTGAGCTATCAATCCATATATACAGTTTATCTTGCAAATTTGAGCCTAATAAGTGACACTGAAATCATAAAAAGAATAAATTGACATAGAAAGAATAAAATTATTAATTTGAATGATATTGTGAGCTAATAAAAAAGCAATTACTGCTAGAACAGAAGAGAGGAAGGTAGTTTCACTTCCGGATGAAGTGCGCACAACTGCCTTCAGTCTGTATTTATCGCCATGTTCAGCAAGGCTCACTAGCTTGTCAATATTTGTTTTACTATTTGTTGGTTGAACAACTATAGCTGCTCCACTTCTTATGCTGGAAATCGTGACGTTTCCTCTTTCTGTGTAATGAGGCAGAGGGCCGTCGTCGAAGGAATGCCATAATCTCACTTGAAGCCAACCATCGTAATCTAATTCACTCTGAAAACGTTTAATTCATTTTTAAATACAAAAAAATATGCGAAATTTATTACATTACGTGGATATCGCTTGACAAGTCATCAATACGTACAGCTGACACAAACGGCGATAAAGCCAAAAATACTAACACAGCTTTGTAATGTAGGTACATCTTAAACACTTAATCCTAAATTGACTGGTTACACTAGAAAAAAGCTTTCGATTAACAATAAATTCGCATTATTTAATGCAAATCGATGGGGACTTGTGTCGTTGTCACGATCTCACCCTCTTCATGTCTATTGTGAGGTTAAGTAAACGTGTTGTCATTTGATTAGATAGAGAGAGAGAGAGAGAGAGAGAGAGAGAGAGAGAGAGAGAGAGAGAGAGAAACATATTAGCGCAAGCGCCATCTGAGCTGAGCCAGTGAGCACTCCTCTACCGCGATTGGCGATTGCTGCACTCACGACCACTCACGACAGCTAGTGAACGGTGGAGTTTGACACGTATGCCGTTTTTTTCGCTCCAAAAGCCTAAATGTCAATTACCTGTGGCATCTCGGCTTCGGAATTCTCAGCCGCATTGTAATCACCAGGTATGTCCACGCAATTCACCTTTCATCCCTTAGTTTCAACAAGCGTATTACCACGGCGACAGCTGCTTGTCTGTCGTAGCACATAACCTTGCGCCACTCACCACTTGCTGTGTTGCTGGTGGTCCCCTTATCATCGCAATACTATGATACTTGCGACCATGCAATAAACCTTCCGACTTCCGTTTTTCCCAGCAAGATTCAAGCTGATCAGTGAGCGTTGAGAACTTCGGCAAGATGGCTAGCATAGCAGACCAACCATGCTACACCATCATCAATCTCCCCACGGACACGGAGACCCTGAACGAGCTGCAGCTCAAGCAGGACTTGGAGAAAGGTGACGTCAATACCAAGATCGAGGCGCTGAAGAAGACCATCAACATGATCCTCAGCGGTGAGAGGCTTCCTGGCCTTCTCATGACCATCATCAGATTTGTTCTGCCGCTGCAGGATCATACCATCAAAAAGCTTTTGCTCATCTTCTGGGAGATTGTGCCAAAGACTACTCCCGATGGCAAGCTGCTGCAGGAGATGATTTTGGTGTGCGATGCTTACAGAAAAGATCTGCAGCATCCTAATGAGTTTGTCAGGGGTTCTACTCTCAGGTGAGATTTGTAATTTGCACTTGTCTAAATTTGCGTCTATCAAGGAGGATTGGTTTGAATTTTGCTTATCTTTTCACCAGGTTTTTGTGTAAATTAAAAGAGCCTGAACTCTTGGAGCCACTTATGCCTGCCATAACTGCTTGCTTGGAACACAGGCATTCTTATGTAAGGCGCAATGCTGTCTTAGCTATATTCACAATCTACCGCAACTTTGAGTTCCTCATTCCCGATGCACCAGATACAATTGCCAACTATTTGGAAAGCGAACAAGACATGTCGTGCAGAAGAAATGCGTTTCTCATGCTGTTGCATGCCGACCAGAGCAAAGCTCTGTCTTATTTGTCTGCATGCTTGGATCAAGTACCATCTTTTGGGGACATACTGCAACTTGTTATTGTTGAGCTTATCTACAAGGTAAACAAAGCAGCAAACCTGCTCCAGTTTCTTCAAGGACTTGCATTTTAATAATTTTTTGTATCGTCCTGCTACAGGTCTGTCTTGCTAATCCATCAGAGCGTGCTCGTTTTATAAGATGTATCTATAGCTTACTCAACTCACCAAGTGCCGCAGTTCGCTATGAAGCAGCTGGTACATTGGTAACACTCTCGAGTGCTCCAACTGCTATTAAAGCTGCTGCCTCTTGTTATATTGAACTAGTTGTAAAGGAAAGTGACAACAATGTAAAGTTAATTGTTCTGGATAGGTTGGTCTCTATGAAGGACAGTCCTAATCATGAAAGAGTTCTTCAAGATCTTGTTATGGATATTTTGCGTGTTTTGGGTAATCATTGGACTGCTGATAATCAAAATTGCGGACTCTCAATGCAATAGCAATCGTAAATTTATAATCATTTGCTTACAGGATCCCCAGCCTTGGAAGTCAGGACAAAAACTCTTGCTCTGGCAATGGATCTAGTAACAACGAGAACAATTGACGAGATGGTACAATTGTTGAAGAAAGAAATAGTAAGGACAGCTGGAGGAGAACAAGAAGACTCTGCAAAGTACAGGCAGCTTCTCGTCAGAACGTTGCACTCATGCTCAATCAAATTCCCTGACGTGGCGGCGGCAGTAATTCCAGTATTAACAGACTTCCTTTCCGAGAGCAGCGAAGCAGCCGCAAATGATGTGCTTGTGTTTATTCGCGAAGCCATTCAAAGATTTGATAATTTGAGACCTCTCATCATTGAAAAACTTCTCGAGGTATGGCATTATTATCAATACTCTGTTGACAAAATAGTCTTCTGACAACTAAAGTGATGGATCCCTTAGGTGTTTCCACAAATTCGTTCTGTCAACATTCACCGTGGAGCATTATGGATACTCGGCGAGTATGCTACTTCCAAGGAAGACATTGAAACAGTGATGGTTCGCGTGAGGTCTGTTTTGGGTGAGTTACCTCTGGTAGAGGCTGAAAACAAGAGGCAAGCTGGCGATAAGCCTCCAGAAGAAGAGGAAGGTAGTGCGCAATCTGCACCAGCTCAGCTGGTCACCTCTGATGGAACATACGCATCGCAAAGTGCTTTCAGCACTACTTCCACAGGTAATTACATTTTTCATGTGCCTAGGTATTTCTCACATCAAACAATTTGAAAATTTTTATTTGTTTTTTTTTTTTGTAAAAATTATCATTACAGGAAAGAAAGAAGAAAAACGTCCGGCTCTCGTGCAATACATGATGGACGGTGACTTCTTCATTTCGGCTGCGCTGGCGACAACTCTGGCGAAATTGGCACTTCGCTACAAAGAGCTCGAAAAAGACTCGAAGAAGAGCAAGAGAATGCAGGCTGAATCGATGCTGATTATGTCGAGTTTACTGCAACTTGGTCGTTCAGGACTTCCAACCAAGGCTATGACGCACGACGACGCCGAGAGAATTTCGCTATGTCTACGATCGTTGGCTTGCCCAACACCACTTGTTCAAAAAATTTTCACGGAAGGATGCAGAGATGCCCTTGGTAAGATGCTCGCTGCTAAAGCGGAAGAGGATTTGCAAAATCAAAAGGTATTAGCTCGCATTTGTTGAATTGAAATGACAAGTTGCGTAATTGTTTATCATACGCCACCACTGCATACTGCACGTATGGGCTCATAAAACTTGAATATTATTTGTTTATTGATGAGTCACAATTGAAATTTGCAGGCAAAGGAGAAGCCAGGCAACGTAGTGCAAGTAGACGATGCAATCCAGTTCTTACAATTGACCACCGGTTCAGACCTTACAAACGGAGTAAGCGACGTATTTGAGCAGAGCTTGAGCGCCGCAGTTGCTGGCAGACCAGGCGGCGAAAAAGACGCACCAACGCCAAACGCCTTGAGCAAGGTCACTCAACTGACTGGTTTCTCCGATCCCGTTTACGCCGAGGCTCTCGTCCACGTCAATCAATATGACATCGTACTCGACGTGCTTATTGTCAACCAGACGGAGGATACTCTACAGAATTGCACACTCGAGTTGGCTACAATGGGTGACTTGAAGCTCGTCGAGAGGCCACAGCCGATCGTGTTGGCGCCAAGGGACTTTGCCAGTATCAAGGCTAATGTCAAGGTTGCCTCCACGGAGAATGGCATTATTTTTGGCAATATTGGTAAATACTCTTCGAGCTTGAAGAATAACTTGTGCACAATTTACAGTAGCTAAGGTTTTTCTTTCTTTTACTAGTTTACGACGTTCACGGAGCTGCATCCGATAGAAGTGTCGTTGTCCTCGACGATATTCACATCGACATTATGGACTACATCGTGCCGGCAACTTGCACGGATGCTGAATTCAGGCAGATGTGGGCCGAATTCGAATGGGAGAACAAAGTTTCTGTCAACACCACGTTACCAGATCTTAGAGAGTATCTCGCTCATCTTCTAAAGTCCACGAATATGCGGTGTTTAACTCCGGAAAAGGTAATTTCGACAGTAAAATGAGTTTGCCTAGCGTATTCGTGAAAGTATCTTTTTAATTATAATTTTATTTTTATTTTCAGGCTCTTTCTGGGCAGTGTGGATTTATGGCTGCAAACATGTACGCCAAATCAATATTCGGAGAAGATGCATTAGCAAATTTGTCGATCGAGAAGCCATTGAATAAACCAGACGCCCCAGTGGTCGGTCACATTCGTATTCGTGCCAAGAGCCAGGGCATGGCACTGTCGCTCGGCGACAAAATCAATTCCGCACAGAAAACGGCTCAGAATAAAGTGGTGCAAGCAGCCTAATCGTTTAGAATAGGTGCGTCGGAGGATTTTTATCATGGACATCCTATGAGGATACATTTTTTTTCATTATTATCATTTTTTTTTTTTTGCAAATGAGTGTATACCTGCGTGTGAATGGAGAATGTACTGTAAACGTCGATGTCAATGTTAATAGTACATAATAAATCATTTTGCGAATTGCATTGTTGCGCTTTACGACACGATAAACCTGTAAATCAAAGCTAATGGGCACACAAAATCAAGTTTGAATTGCACCGTTGCATTCAACGATTCGACAAAACGTGGACTTTGAGAGTGATTGTTTTTTTTTTGGGAATACGAGAATAAGATTGCATGTATTTGTAGTTGAGTAAATAAATATTATATATATATATACACACATTCACGATTTTTTTATTTACAAGTTTCTTTTTTTCGTTCTCTTTTTTTTAACAAAAAACATCGATGCGTTGTTATCGACACGAAAGCAACAACGATTGTTTTATGGCAATGAAGTTAACAGTTACGTTAGCTAGTGTTTCGTTTAAATGCTTATTATTAATAAGTGCACGTATATCTACGGACACTTATTATATAGGGTGGGTGTACCTTCTAGTGTACCTATTACCGGCCCCCACCCACTCCCCGGCCCCTTTTATTTAATTTGATTAACTAACTTTGGCTAATGTATA
>JAWWMK010000021.1:7754402-7768256 GCA_035047105.1 Galeopsomyia nigrocyanea | reverse complement strand
TAATAAATTATTTCAAACAAAAACATGTACTCCGATTAAATTTATTTATTTGAAGTAATTAAATTTTTTTCTCAGTGCAGATAACGCCTCCGCGACACTATTAAAAAAAAGAGTAGAGAGAGTCAACATCGTCGCGCTATAAGTGACACTTTCTCTCCGTCCGTATCGCATTGGGCGTAAAACGTTTTTCGGGCACTTGTTGTGTATCTCGTATCAGCAGGCCCTAGAAAGGCCTACTCGTGTACAACCAGGTTCCGGCGTAAAAGCAAGCATCCGCCGGAAACGCTATCATCCTTCTCCAACTCTTCTTTTCTCTCTGTATTTTTTCTTTTCGTTTCTATATTTTTCTAACGACAAATTTCCGTAAAGGACTTTATACAGGTAAATAAGATGACAGAGTAATTTGAGTTTGCGGCTGTGGCGGTTTTTAATGAAAACCTTCGCCGATTCGATTATAAGAAGGCTTATACAATTGCCGGGTGTTGATAAACATTGCAGGTTCGTAACGGTACAATCCACAGGCAGAAAAGATACTCTGCAGTACCAAAAAAGTCTCGGCAAAACGATGAAGAGGAGGAAAAAGCGAAGGAGTTCTTTAACCCCGGCATCAAGGCGACAAACAAAACCAACGCGCAGGACTCTATTTGGGCGGAAGTCTAAGAGAGAGGCGTTCAAGCGCGCGTCACAGGCAGGTGCCTTCGCTCGGAGTTACGAAAAAAGGTGAACGTCCTCGCAGGTATATATATGTATATACAAGACGAGAGGGGGGGGGGGGCTTAAAAAGCCGAAACACTTCGAATAGGGTGGGGGGGGAGTGAGAGATGCATTCCAATGGGGGCAAGACCGGCTTTTCCACGATTTTTCTGTAAAAGATCGCTTCGAGGGGTTTACTAAACGTGCAGGTGCATATACAAGAGAGATTTTTGTATGCCGTGTGAAACTGGTTTAAATATGTTATATACACATCCGAGGACCCCGAGACGATTTTTCGGACGCCGAGTGAGCGAGAGAGCAAGATGGCCGCGCTACCGGTTTGTAAAACGCATTTTTTTATCCTTCTTATCCTTCGTCGTTTTTGGTCAAGGGGGACGACGACGCGCCAACACGGCCACGCCTTGGAATCGCAAGACCATGGCGTTTTTCGGGGTACATTTATATGTATATTGATCGATTCGAATGGGAGACGATGATGTAATTTTTGGTAGTGATGCAACTGTTAATTTAGAGTGGATACATATGCGCTGCGATACGAGAATCCATGTTATCAGTTGAAAAAAAAAACGTTTCTAATCGCGCGTATACGTGCGTCGAAATTAATGTTACGCGATAACGATGGATAAATTTGTAATTGGAAAAAAAAAATACTAGAGCCCGCATTGAATTTGACAATTTGACGTATGATGAAACGTCTGTGTGTACATTTGACGAAGAGAATAATAACATAGTTTTGCATGTCAGGTGGCTATTGACGTAGAACAAAAATGTGTTTCCTTTTTTTTTCCTTTTTTTTCATTGCTTTTTAACGTGTTTGCAGATAAATTATATATCTATCGCCGCGCATTTTTCTTTTTGTTCCAGCCAACTGCCAACATTCCTCGTTGACGTTCGAAACGAAAAAAATAGTATTATTCACGAAGAACGTTCCGATAAAAATAAAAATTACTCGTCGCAGAACAATATGAAAAAAATTATTAAAAAAAGCAAAAGTTCATTCAACGCGCTTTTGGGAGAAACACACGCGAAAAAGGAAAAAGCCCGTATCACACGTACGACCTTCAATGCCGTATCGTTTTTTTTTCTTTTCTTTCCATTGGAAAAAAAAAACTAGACTCTTCGCTTCGACATATATATATTATATATATAAAAATCCCTGTGTGCAGTGTGTAGTGCAATATATATACCGCGATGGTATGCGCGCGATGCATTGCTCGAGCTCAAGGCCGCGACGACGACGACGACGACGACGAAGCACATACACATACACACCAACTCGCCACTTGCCTTCGCCATGCAACGCCTATATATATATATATGTGTGTGTGTGTGTATGTGTGTGTATGTACGTACATACGGCGATGCCTACATAACTGTAAAGAGCCGGCGTGGGTTAACTGTAACGCTTTTGCGCGCGCGTATAAAGCGAACGACACTCCATATAAATACCATTCTTTTCTTCTATTTTTGTACTTCAAAATTTATGTCGTAACAATCGTAGTGAAAACACCCGACGATTTAAAAAAAAAATCGAATAAACAGAACCGGAAAGATGTACAATAGAAGAAATAAAAATAAGGTGGGGATAAAAGTCTATGTGAAGTTATTGATTTCCCCGGCGCATGTGACGCAATACTTACTCCGGCTAAAACTTCTGTTTACGTCTGATGTCGAGAGCCGCGGGTATCCCCCTCTCACGAAAAAAAAATAGAGAGCCTTATCTTGTACACTTTTATCTATGATAATTTACACGGAAAAACGAATAATCGTGTTATAGAAGATTCGCCCGGGACCTACGCGATCTCTCGTTACTCATTAATGTTTGAGTGTCGTAAAAAAAAAAGAAACGTTTTGATAAGACTTGTACCTTCCGACCCAAATAATTTTTTTTTTTCGTTTGATAAACTTCTCGCGCGAGATTAATTAATTATTCCGTGGTCGACTCTTTACGCAATATTCGCGCGCGAAATTATGGAAAAGCTCTTATCGTCGCAGCTTCCGATGGATTTTTCACGAGCCTCGTGGTGTTTTTATCGTCCTCGGAAGCGGAAAAAGGGGGACACGCGCCGCAGCAGCAACAGCAGCAGCAGCTGCTGCTGCTGTTTTTTTATAGACGATTCGTTCTGATAAGCTCGGGACTTTGTCGTAATTGCGTAAGCAAGCGTTTAAGTATAATATATACGTGCTGTTTACTTTTTTTCGCAATACCACGCTACACGCGAAAAAGCTCTGAGAAAAGTCCGAAAACGAATAATTGTTATAAAGCTGCCGTCGAAGGCCGTTAAAAACGGGTCATTGCTGCGTTATAAGTATTCGCGATAAGAAGTTCGAACTCGAGAGAGAGAGAGAGAGAGAGAGAGAGAGAGGGAGAGCGAGAAAAGCACCTGTACAAAGCTATATCGTTTGTAATCACCATGTTTATGTTGTATCGATCGGCGTCGAGAATGAATGTTTGATCGAGGCGCCTCCGACTGCGCGCTCGGTAACGAATAATAACATTGAACAATAAAAAAGTGTAACACAAGTGCTGCGCGCTACCATTCCTCGTTTTTTTTTTTTTCGTCGGTGTGTAATAATCATTTACGAATTATATTGGAGGGCTTTTGAATGAAAGTACACAATTGTAGATTATAAACTTACCGTGTCGACGAAGTAAGAGTAGTCTCCCCAAAGTTCCTTGAGGTCACTTGTTCCCACATCGTAATACTCCATCATTATTTCCTCTCTCTCTGTGTGTGTGACTCTTGAAAAACTCTCTCGCACTGGAGAATATAACCGGCTTCTTCTCAATCTCTCCTCTTTCTGGTTCTCTCTCTTGACTTTCAATCGTCGTTCAGCAGCAGCCTTTCTCGGATTTTTTTTTTTTGTTTCGAGTCTCAACAGCAGCAATACCGCAGCATCGTGGCGAGAGAGAGAGAGAGAGAGAGAGCCCTTTCACTGCAATACATATATAACACATCAATGACACTCACACACATAAAACACATTACGCGTTGTATATAAGTAAAAAGGGGGTTACGAGGGTTGTAGAGCGAGGGTTTTTTTATTCTCCTTTTCATCAATTATAACTAACGAATATACGTTTGCTCGGATCGATCGGCCTACTTTACTACACGACTACCCCGCACGTGTGTATCGACACCGGTCAATGGACTTGCAACGCTGTTGTATCCCTTTAAATTCGCGACAACAAAAACATCCAGATGGCCGCTAACACAAAGTCATCGTCTATACGCGAGAGATTCGAGATAAACCGGCTGTAGCGCTTATGTATAAATACAATACAAGGCGAAACGAAAAAAGAAAGGGAAAAAAAAATAATGCATCGACCTTAATTCAAAGCGTCAAGTTTGAGCTTATTATCGCGCAAAGAGACTATTAACCCGTTTCCATTTGTGTGCAGCCGCGTGCCGCGCACAGAGATCCACTTGCACGCGAATCAATAACAATTGGCAACGATCGCGATATATAAGACTCCGCGCGCGCAGTATGTAGTAGCAGGCTGAAAATAGACCGCGAAGCGGAAACGCGCGCTTGGCTGCTGTGCATCGCGCGCCCGCGCCCGCGCCCGCGCGAGAGCTGATGATGGAAGAAGAAAGGCACACGAAAAACCGGTTTTTTTTTTGCGCCGGCAAATAGAGTCATGCACCGGCGGAATTCCTCACCCTCGTGTCACCGCGCTTCGATTCGATATTATACCGCGATACAAAAGTACAACATCTGGAAGAGAGATTGCAAGCACGTGCTTTTCATTTTTTTTTTTTTCGCATACACATACGACACGCGAACGAAACAAAATAATAACCTCGTCACGCTTTGTTTGCAAACAATCATCTCATTGATTACGTTTTTCGTCACACTCGTAAATATCGGTCAACACTGTGATACATATTGGGAACGAAGATGTACATATGTTATAAGGGTTTGGAAAAGCACAGACACTCCAGTCGCACACGCACGCGAATAAAAAACCAAAACATATGCATGATCAGCAGCAGAGCGCGCGCACACATCACACACAGACACACGTGACCGCGCGAAGAAGAAGAAGAAGAAGAGCAGTGTTGTGTGTTGCCATATGGGTGATATTACCTGTGATGCTTGCGCTTCGACTAAGTGCCGATAAATATATCGGCTTTGAACACTGTCCAAACGTGAATCACAACACACTCGCGAAATAGAACAGCACTGGGCGTTGTCCTTTCGAATTTTTCGCGGCGTCCGGAAAAACCAAAAATAAAAAAAAAAACAGTCCGTCCACTAAGTGCGCGATGCGAAAGGTGGGCGGGGAGGCCGCCAGCAGCAAATAGAAGCAGCAGCAGTTATTGAGCAGCGACAACGACAAAATTATTCAAACAACGACGAAGCCTCAGTTCCGAACGCACGTGGTACTACGGCCTCACTGAAGCAGCTCTTTCTCACACTACACTCTTCGGTTTCTGGCGCTGCTGCGCTGCGGCGCGTTTGGTTCACAGGCGTTGCTGCGCGGCGGCGGGGCACGGCTCTCCGGCGCTTCGGCCGCCACAGAACGGAGAGAAAACGCCGAGCCGCCGACTTGCTCGACCAACCAACGTGAACCACCTGTTACTAGCGGAGACTTTCTGCGGCGTTCAAAGCGCCTCCATACGGCCGTATTATGCCTCAGACTTTATACTACGAGAGTATCGATCTACTGCAATGCGCCGCCCGCATGCCGGCTCTTTCCATCTCTCTCATTCTCTCCTCCTTCGTGAATCTATATAAGATGCATGGGGGGAAAACGCCCCCCCATGAAATAGAGCGACACGGTGACGAGGGTGTGGAAAAGAGCATTCACCTTTTGATGCTATACATGTTTTTACATTGGGGAAAATGCGGGCTGGAATGAGGGAGAGAGAAATTCTCAAGCGTCGCATATGGAAGTGATGAGACTTTCGAGAAGAGAGAGAGAGATCTGCAGGCGCTTTTCAAGAGTATGATTTATATACACATTTTACGGAGCAGCGGCATTGTTGATGAGACTGCTGCTTCTGCTGTCGCCGCAATTGTTAGGTATGCAGAGAAGAGAGAGAGAGAGAGAGAGACACAGATTTGCGCAATGGCAATCTGCGCGCGGCAATTGCCAGAATTGCCATGATTTTTCTGTGATGATTTTGCTCGCTTTTTCTCTCTCTGTATGTTTATGTAATTTGGTTTCTATTGTCAATGTCCACGGAAATTGCTTCTAAAATTATTTTCCTTGTTGTCGTTTGACTTATCAGTTGCTAGTTTATTTTTAGTGATTTGTAATCGCGTAATACTAGACGAGCCTGTAGAACAGATCAGTGAATCTTCATTTAAAGATAAAATAGGTCAAATTACTCCGAAATCATTTTGGAGCATCTTCCGCGCTACATACGCTTGTCGCTTCTTGTCGAATTATTAAAATAATTTTCTGCGCCCTTTTCATAAAGTAGGCCAACCACGTGTACTTATACTGAAAAAATCGAAAAATTAAAAAAGTGAACGGTAAGAATTTGCCGCTCCAAGTCATCTCTTGGAGCGAAAGTACGAATAACGCTTTATTATTTTTTTTTTGCCGCTGGCGATCGCACGAATTATTATCGCGATTTATACATCTTGAAATAAAAGAAAACCTCTGCGATTATATTATTCACACGTGAGATCTTATGAAACATAGAAGCAAAAATTTTCCCAAACAAGCGACATTTTCATTGACAAACAGATGCGGTGAAAACGAGCGACAACAGTCTGTATAATCCCGCAGACTAAACATTCACACAGCAGCCGTGTACGTCCGCTCGAGAGGATCTTCTGTTTATAATCCGTTTTGACAAAGCGTCGATGACTAAACCCTAAGAAAAGACGACGCCGCGTGTCGAATGGGAATGAATATATTATGCGGGTGTATATGTACAACAGCAGAGATCGTAAATGCGGGTCGCCAAGCTGCTGAGAGAGAGAGAAAAATCTGCATCTTTTGACTTTTCACACACCGCACAGCTGCTTGCCGCGGGGCGCCGCCCGCCTACCTTTTAAAAGTCATTAAGTTCCGGCGCGCGCATAGATAATTAAGTCTCCGACGACGCCTCGGGAAATGGGATTTCTACAATAATGAGGCAGCTAAATTATTGCATTATTCAGTCTAGACGTCTTACTACTGTGATTCATAAACCTCGTCATTGGATTTTAATGCTCAAAAATTAACTGCAATTAGGAATCGGTGCGACGAAGCCATCACATTCGTTTGAAAAGATTATGGCTCGTTATATTTATATAATTGTAAGTAAATATGTTCGTTTAAATGCTTGCAAATGAAGATTTAACGAAGTTAAAACCGTTCGCACACGATGCTAATTCGACCTCAACTTACATCGTGTAATGTTTTGAGAACGAGACGGTACTTATCCGAGATAACAGCGGTATCTTCGCTATATTTATATCGAAGAAAAAGATCAACAAGAAAAACACAACTAACTCCGCCTGAAGAGTAGGAGGATCTATACTCTGTTTTACCGATCGTGGTTTTCGATACGCGGATGAGTAATGGCGGAAATGAGTACAGTACCATAACAACGCTACACGCTAATGCAGCGCGTTTTTATAGTTTTTTTTGTACGTTGCAAATAGTTTTTATACATGTTTTTAAAAATGTTCAAAATCGCGCTGTGCCTTACGTTATTATGTGGACTCTTCGTGCAACAAGGTGAGTTTAATAATAACATGTAGGAAATCGTAGTGAAGTCAATTGTACACTCATAACCAAATTTCCATCGCGGGCGTGGCCCTTGTAAACAAATCAATTCTTTAACAATCGACTCCGATTTTTGAAATTTATGTGTCATTTCTGTCGTTTGTTTCAACAGTATTTTCTCCCACAGATATATTTACGAATTTTATTGTTAAATGTTAGAACAAACTGTAGTGTTTAAATTTTGCCTTCATTCAAAATTTCAAGACAGTCATTTTTGCTGTTTTTTAATGCACATTATTGATTGAAAATATATAATTTACAGGAGATGCATCATTATACTGCTATCGATGTAACAGCAATCAACCAGGCTGTGGCACACCGTTCAATTGGTTATGGTACTGGGGAGAAACTTGTCCAGAGTATGATGACAAGTGTGTAAAGATTATTGAAAGAAAAGGAGGTAAATACCATTGATCTTTTTAAAAAAAGTTTTCTGCAAAAATATTGAAAAAAAAAATTATTTACAGCTGAAACTATCATTACTCGAGAGTGTTTGAGTGCTGTCAGAGGATTCAGAACTGACATTCCAGCTGATAAATATGAAGGATGCAGACCAGCTGCTAAGGATGTTAGATTAGGGCATTATGTGAACAATTCAATTACCCAATTAGATATACATAGGGATTTCTATGATGAAACTACATGGTGTTTCTGCTACTTTGATCACAGGTGTAACAGTGCCTCAAGTACAACAATGTCCATCTTCGTAGTAGCTGGCATTGTTGCCTTTAGATTATTAGCCTAATGTACAAAAGAAAAGAAAAGAATGACCTCAATCCGTCCATTACATTTTAAGAATCTCAAAATATCACGACAAGTTGTGATGATGCTAGTATTTAAAATTCCGTCCTATGACTTATATTGATAATGCTCGGCACAATGCTTTTATGCCAAATAATCATATACATTTTTTTACACAAAAGTGGAAAACGTTTATTTATTGATTCAAACCTACAGGAGAAATATCATAGCTTGTAGTTTCAAGCGTAGTTTTGGTTTAACCAAAAATATTAACAAAGATTCGCTGCCTTTATCTTATTAAGATATTGCCGAATAAGGATTCTTTTTTATAGCATAGTAGATAAAGTTTTGATATTAATGTTTTGATAAATGACTTGTATATTTTTTAATAAGCGGTAAATAGGTTATTTGTATTATAACAATGATTTATTGTCGCAAGACCAAGTTGTTAAATTGCAATTTGACCACTCAAGAGATATGTTAATGTTAATAGAAATTTTTTATATAAATTTAATTTTGTCATTCATGTTGATGTGAAAAAAAAAATGTAAAGAGACTCATGCTTAAATAATATTCATTACAGTGAAGATATCATTAATGTTGTATTTATTTTTACAAAGATTCCGTTTTTTTGTCCTTTACCTTCAGTAGCTTCCTACATCGATTTCGTGCACCTTGGGGTCACGCTCCGGCTTATCATAATTCAAGTGCTGCTATAGTAAACTACTTGTTTGAGAGTTTGTATTTATAAGTATATGTACACATATAGAACGCTTATCAATGTACTTGCGTAAATTTAGAGCCAATTTGTGTAAGTATTGAGCAATAAATGGAATTTTTTTTTCTTTTGAATTTTAGTTTGGAATTAGATATTACAAACTTAAACGTTAGTATGCATTTTCTTTTTAATTTGTCAATATTATGCAAAAAAAAAACTTAAACGTTTAATAGCATCTTAGAAAAAAAACGTGTACATGTGTAAAATTCTGTACATATTATCCGATTGCTCGACACTTATACTCGCATCACAGTCACTCCTCTAACTTCTTTTTTATTTTTTTTATTTTTCGTTGTGTGCTTGCCTATTTCACGTTCATTTGCATCGAGATAGAAAAAATGAAAAACGTTAACGTAGCTTCTCTCAGTCACCTTTCACAAATCGTAAAAAGTGTTTTGTTTAAAAAAGACTACTGGAAATTGTCAATTTGCAAGCACGCGTTTGTAAAAAAAAATCTCGAATCCACATGACTTTGCAGGCAGGCGAAAGATTCGCATAACATTCATAATAAATAAAAATCTGGGACTAAGAAGTTTGTCGTTTTTTCTCCTGAAAAAAACGCGTAACAGCTAGTTTGGGGAGGGAGGAAAGCTTTTCATATCGCTTAGAGCATGCCAAAGCCCTTTGAGTAATTAATCGCTTTGAGTAACCGATCTTGCAATTTTTCTAGTGTACTATACTCTGGTAACAATAACACATTAAAACACGTATGAGCTATTGGTAATCTGTAATGATAAATTACAGAAAATTAACAAATGTGAATGATAAAACATAACATGACAGAACAAAAACTTAAACAAGAGTTGTTTAAATTTTTGAAGTATTTCAAAAACAATACGTTACCTGTCTGAATCAGGACCATGTCGAGCGATCACCAATTTTAGATGTGAAAGACCACCTACAGGGACTCGATCGCTACCAGTAGTAAATTGCAGGAGCCTCCTTTGACTTTCAGGTGACAGTGAGTGAGCTACTTGCCAGAAATTTCGTATCGCGTCACTCTCCGCTGTGTAGCCATCGTATTCGGTGGCAGCTTCCAATTCAGAGAAATCGAAAACTTTGCTACCGCAGATAAGTTGCTCGATTTCCTCCGGTCTGAACAGTAAAGCTAATGGACTTTCGTCTGTGACCATTTGAAAACCTCGCCTGAACGCCTTGAATTGGCTCTCCACAGACTGGTTGAGAAGAAAATCGGCGTAAAGATCAACGAATTCTTTTTTATTCTCTTGCGTTACGTAAACTTCATCGCCGTTCTCTTTCAAGTCGCGGAACAACACAGAGCCGAAGACGTCCCTGGAAAGGTAATTTAATTACATATTAAATTTATTATTAAGACCAAAAAACTTGTCTTTAAAATAAACTCACTTGTAGCCAACTTTAAACGTCTGCATAAACATGTCGGCCATGTCGTCAGCAATGTATTCCAACATTTCTAACAATGTGCGATACAGTGTTGGATTCCAATCTTCCAAATCTGCAAAGCTACCTTTTTTACCTAACAATTTTCGATACACTACCATGGGAAAACGTATATCCAAAATAACGTTATTGTAAATAGCTAGTCCGAGAACTACACCAATAAGAGTGTATTGTGCGTCACTTTCGAACGATGTTGGATTAAACCAAATAGTCTGTGTGTCTTCCTGCAGTTATGTTATTTCATAGGATTAATATTATGACGCTGCAAGTTTTATAATATTATTGTCAAAAAACTTACTTGTGTTGTGAACATGCCATAGTCAGGATTGAAAATTTCTTCAACTACCAGCTGGAAAAATTCCTTCGAAACGCCACCTTCATCAACACCCAACTCCCCTTCAAACTCCACTACCAATTGTTTTTTCAGGTCATAAGGATTTTCGATCGCTACTAATTCTAATTCAACTAAAGCATCTTCTATGAGATGATCTCTTCTGACCTAATAATAAAAATAATATACATAAAACATCAAATACAAAACATGTATCACAATAAAGAGCTTATCAGGTCCAAGCAGACTTATTGTACCTTTATTCTTAGGTAAGGGTTCGTGGGGCGTCCAACGACCGTTTGTAAAAAGCTCATTCGGCGTTCACTGTACATTCTTATACGGCTATCGTAATACAGTCCAAGAGTTTTCGTAGCGGGAGTCAATATAAATGAATAATTCATAAAGCTAAATTTCTTTGGCTGTTCACTCTTGTAGTAAGCAAAGTCTTTATCCATCTCGACAGCATCGCTCAAAGGCTCGTTATAAAAGTCTACGAAAGTTATCAGTGGGTTGCGGGCATCCAAGGATGAGATACCCAACTCCACAGCTAAGGGATCCTGAAATTGTGCCACAGCATAAATAAGAAGTGAGTTAGCGCAAATTATTCAGGTCATTTGATTTTTGTATGTACATACCTGAAAAGCAGCCGCTGCTTTTTGGCTAGCTTTTTCAGCAGCGTTTGCTTCACCGTCGTCCTCGTCGTAAGAAAGTTCTGGCGAATCCAGCTCACCAGCTAGAATACTTGCATAGTACAAAATTTTCATTACTTTCGTTGGGGCTGTGATTGTGTCTGCATCTTGGACGCAGTAGTCTCGAGTAAAGACACCACCAATGACCTGAAAAACACCCGAGAATATTAATAAAGTGCCATCAGTTTAGACAGTCACAATGTGGAAAATGAATTACTTTGATAGTAATAAGCTGTTGAAGAGCTTGCAGCAGAATAGGCAGTCGAGTTTTGCAGTGACGAGCCCAGATCCGCGCGAGTTTGGCCTGAGCTGAGACGGGCAAACATGCCGCTGCTTTGCACAACATGTGTAGCGCCATTTCCAAATACTCGCTGCTACCCAGCACAGGTATTTCGAAAACAATTAAGAACACGTTCAGCAGGCTATCCGTGCTATCGGCGGAATTGCCACCAAACACTCGCAGATCCAATTCTATGTTATCCGCCAGTGTGACTAGAGCGTGTACCAATGCTGATTCAAATGCTTCTCCTGAAATATCACGTTTTTATAAATAACTGCCTATTCATATTCGTTATTGTTATAACGTTAGAGCCGATCTGCCATTTACCTGGTAATGACCAAAGTGCTTCGAAAGCTCGGCGAACGGCTGGCAAATCCACATTTGTATCATCAACTTGAGGAACTATAGGAGTGGGATCACTGCTATCTTCTTCTTTATCTTCTCCTTGAAGTGAACGAACTGCCTCTTTGCTCATTTCTTTCAAGGGGCATAGCAGAGACGTCGGTGCTCGATCGAGTAATGCCGTTATAGGAGAATCATCCTTTTCAGATTTCAAAAAACTTTGGCTCAGAGCTTGTGCCGATGAAAAAACCTCTCCCAATGTTCTAATGAGAAGTGAATAAGTTTTCTCCTCTTTGCATTTCTTGATGATATCCAAAAGTTTGGTTTCTGTGAGATATGGCACTGATTTTGCTGAAAACAAACAAACAAAAAAAAAACCAATTGTTTTCAGAGTAAAATACTCGAATTTCTTGTTTCTATAAATTTATTGAGAACACAGGTTTTCACATGCACAATCAATTTTTATAAAACGATGAATTTTGAATCTAACTAAAATTTCATTTTGCTCTTGATTCTCTAATGACGTTTTTTGCATCCACGTATCTCAAATACAAAGCCAATACAATTAGTTTATGAACTAGTGAATTATCATTGCCATTAGACGTTTTGGAATTTTTATGTGATTTGGCATTTTTTCTTTTGGTTTTTTTCTTGGTAATACTTGATTTTTTTCGTCGTTTATCTTTATTTTTACCCGCGTCAGATAAATCTAAAATTTTTGAAGGCTCTTAAATATTCTAAATGCATAAAATTATGTCAAAAAATAAATTGATAACGAACTTTGATTAAGAGGTTTTATAAAATCAAGTATTATGCTTCTGTCATCAGTTTCACTAGAATAATCAACAATTGAATCTACAGCATTTGGCTCTTCTGGCAAGTTGCTACTAGTGGCTTCTACTTCTATATTTTTCAAAAATATTTGAAAATAAATGAGAACTGCAAATATAATTTTCCAAGACTCACCTTCAACAGAACACGCAGGATTAACATTTTTGCTTGGTAGGCTTTTGGCTACTGATGCAGGACCTGGCTCCAGGGTTGTTCGTGCTACTTTACTTGGTTGCACACCGTCACACAAACGTGCGTCTTGTGCAAATAAGAGTACTGCCTGTCCTGCTGCTTCGTTTGCTGTGAGATTTGGAAGCTGAAGCAATGGATGATAGACAATAAAAATTTGATATCAAGATGAAATAATTGAATTGAAGTAACACAAAATCAGTGAATTATCAAAGTAATTTATTTGTGAATTGATTTTTTCAGAAACTATATTCATGAAACACACATCTTGGCTCACTGGTAGCAGTAATTGAAGAATTCTAGCGAGAATTCACTCAAGTAGAACAAGTTAAACTAAAAGTCAGGCAATCAACTGAAAAAGTGGACTAAGAAGACTGTCAAATATTAGCATACTTTGCCACTCGATGCGCAGTGCTGATTGTCACAGTTAGAATTGCCACAACCATCAGTCAGCTGGTAGAAGTAGCGCTCAATTAATTTCTTGGCAGCTGCTCGCTTCATGTCGTTGCAAGGGCTCTCTGCTCCCACCCTAAAAAAAATATTCACAAATAGTTCAACACACACGCACACATATAACATCTTGAGCATACATCTATTCTTAGCTGAATCTTTGTTCAGTTAGACAAGAGAGATTATTGAACCGATTTCGCAATATATTAATAGTAAGAGGAAGAGCACAATTTTTTGGCAAAAGATTTCTCTCTTATGATAAAAATAAACAGCAGCAGCAGAGGCGAGAGAGAGAGAGAGAGAGAGAGAGAGAGAGAGAGAGAGAGAGAGAGAGAGAGAGAGAGAGAGAGAGAGAGA
>JAWWMK010000021.1:7733441-7754302 GCA_035047105.1 Galeopsomyia nigrocyanea | reverse complement strand
GAGAGAGAGAGAGAGAGAGAGAGAGAGAGAGAGAGAGAGAGAGAGAGAGAGAGAGAGAGAGGACCTACGCACCAAGCGCACAAAGACAAAGCCCGACTAATTATAAACCTAAGGTCACATGGAAATATTGAAAAATCATCGTGACGTATTGACGCGATTCGCTATAGGGAAAAGATCAATGAACCTATCAAAGTAAAAAAAACAACAACGGCATCGAACTGCCAAAGAGAAACTTCAAATTAACCTCGTTTCCATGACGGCAATCGCGTGAAAACTCAAGTGTGAAACGGAGATCAAGCAAAGGTAAACAAAGACGCGCAAAACGACAGAGGCAGCAGCAGCCGCTATTTAAATGCCTGCCTCTCTCGCTCTCGACGTGCATCGTCTGCAAACGTCTCTGTCGTGAAATCAACCCGAAAAAAAGCGCAATCGGTAGAACCCCCCTCCCTTTATTTCTCTCTTTTTTTTTTATTTCAAAGAGGTTAGTCGTCGTCAACAAAGCATTACATAATTGTCTTTCTATTGCTCGCGTGATATTCGTTGGACGACATTGCTCGTATACACACCTGGATGATGCGCGATCTTCTCCAGGGTCCCCTTGGCCCTTGGCGTTCATAGAACGTGCCTCAGCCTCGTGATCTCGGCCGTCGCTAATACGCAACGACGAAACCCTTCAAACACAAATATATTTCTCGCTTGATCGATGTGTTTGTGCGGGAGGAACCAGTCCTCGCGTGTTGTACGAAGCGCGCAAGTCTCTCTCTCAAGTAGGTGTTCTTATTAAACAAACAACAACACCTGGAGTATCAAACACCACACACAGGTCCGCGACACGACACTGCCCGAGCTATGCTGCTATGCAGTTCCTTCTTTTTCCCCGATCAGAAACGCGCACACATATTAAAACACATACATATATACGAGGCCGACTGACGTGCGCGCAACCGTATGTGCGCACCCAAGAGCTGATTTCTCTCTCTCCTCTCTCTCTCTTTCTCTCGCTCTTCTACCGACTACCGTAACCATTTCATGTGTGTGTTTTCTCTCGCTCGCTCGCGGATTTTTATCGTTTGTTTACTTGCGTGCTCCTGTTATGGTAGCTGCTGCTATTAATGAGGTTTTCATTCAATCAGCGAGGATTCCGCAGAAATTTGTTCGACCTGACTTTTTCGACGAGATTCTTATCGCAAGCATTTAAAAGGCCTGCCGGAAATTAAATACCATCCTTCACTTCAAAACACACACTAGCTGCTGACGACGAAAAAACCTTGACGATGATTGAGCTACGTGTAAAAGCCATTAAACAACTGACAATCCTTTTTTTTTTAACTATTCTGCGTCTCAATGACTCCTTTTTTGTCGTTGTTTATTACGTTGTTGTTTACGTTTATCATGGGGACGGTTAGACAACAGAGCACTACTTTATCGACGATGAATAAAGAAGTTGTGCTTTATTTGAATTTGTTTATTCAGCTGTTCCATTTTGTTATTATTTTTTATGTTTGCAATATCCAACGATTTTCAGATTCACGCCGAATCGCAGAAACGTAAAAAATGTTATTTGCATCATTTAAAACTTCTTCGATCTCTATACATTATTGATTGATACACAATTTTGTTTATTCTCGATATGAGCATCGTATAGTCACCCCATATTTTTCCAAAGTTATATTTAGATTCTATATTTACAACGTCCGGTCGCTTAGAAGGGTGACTTGTTGGGGTTGAATGGAACCCCCCAATAACATATTTATATTCGTATCTCGTATCTTATCTTATCTCTAAGTATCTTATCGAATAATAAATGCGGTTAAATGCCTTCTCAGGAAAGTTAACGCATTTCCAAGCATTTGTGTCAGTATAAATAATTAAAGCGATATTCACTTTTTGATCAAATCCAATAATATTATTTGAGATGCATATTTTGTTAAAAAAACACTTAGAAAAAGATAAATATAGTTATTTGAAAAAAAATTGTATACTTCAAACCCATTCTCACGAAGCTTGCAATAATATTCACTGAAATCACCGCGACACCTAATTTAAAAAGCTCGTAAAACAGTGTTTTCAGGTTTAAGTTTGCTCTTTATATATTTGTTTACACTGATTCATATCAGTGCACACACACGTTTTCTGACTCTCGGCATTTTGCTTTCAGTCAATTTGGCAGCGTCATTCCGATAATATCAAGCCAAGCCGCGCATCTATTAAGGAGGGTGGATATATACATTATACATATATATATAAGGCTGAAATGATGATGGTGGTGGGTTGTTTTTCCCCTTGAACTGGCGCCAAAATTGATCTGCCATGGTCACATCGTCTGCATCCGTTTATCTAATGCTTCCTACTGCTCCAATTTCTTCTTCTTTTCCCCTCCTCGTGAACTTTACTTAGAAGAATTCCCGAGGCCTAAGCGAGTTATATACGTTCGCGTGGTGATACATAAACTATATAGGCAATAAAATCACCCTGACCCAACGAAGGCGCGCGATGACTTCACCTTGCGGATAGCAAACTCTTCAAAATTTATGTACACTCTCTCTCTCTCTCTCTCTCTCTCTCTCTCTCTCTCTCTCTCTCACTAGAAGTCTCGTGCAGGTGTGTACATGTGTAAGTGTGTTGGCAACGTTCTTCTTCAAAACAACGCGCGCGATTTTACACAAAAAACTGGGTCGTCCGCCACCGACGCTACTATATCTGTATATCCTTTGAGAATTTTTCCACTCACCGATAAATATGTGACGACTTTAAGCCCCCCCGCGCCGAGTTTTGTTTAAGGAATAGAGAGCGAGTGAGCTTTAAAAAATTTCTTATTTCGTATATATATACCGGAGGATCGCAACCGCAAATATCGTATATTTTAGAGACGCGCGGCTAAGAGGATAAAATATTTAAAAAAAAATATATATATATATATATATATATGAAAGTCGCTCGGTTAAACGACTCTTTTGTTCAAACGAAATTTCCGCATAACTGGGTCGCTCCCTTCCTCTCGCGTTTAATGAGCTTCGAGTCGATTCTAACTTCCGCGTGTTGCGGCCCCGCGAGGGACAATGTTTTACAGCGGAGTTTTAATTCATTTTCCGCCGGCTGTACGAACAAAAAAAAAAGCTCGGAACTGTGCACGCGCGCACGCGAAACACAATGAAGTTTTAATATTCGCGCGTCGGGAAGTCAAATGTAAATAATACTTTTTGTTTAATATAATATAATGTCGAAAGCGTTTTTGCTCGCCCACACTTTTATATTGTCGTGTTATTTATCGATTTTTGCTAGCGAATTAAAATTTATAACTCAAGTACATACCTGCGCAACTCTTTTTTTTTCCTCGATCGCAAAGGAAAATCACGTCGTTTGGCATTTCGACGATGAAAACATCATGGCTTCATCTCGCAACACAAAGTTCGGAGAAGAAAAAAAGAGCAAAGTTAGCCGAAAAGGGGGGGGGGGGGGATCCAATAAAACGTCAAGAAAAATCAGAGAGAAACGAGCAACAGCAGTATCATTCGGGGTCAAATAATGAAATCAAACACAAAGATATATAGCGGTATCCTGCAGAGAGCGAAGAAGAAGAAAAGCGTCGAATTAGCTGTAAGTATAGCTAAAACCGATATCGTTCCAAGAACACGTAGCCCCACGGCCTCCGAAAAAGAAAAAAAAATAAAGAAGTAGAGAAGAGGAGGAGAAGCTGGATCGAATATAATTGAGAAAATTGACTGGCGAGGCGAGCGCACAAAAAAAAAAGGGGGTGTACAAGCTCTAATCGAGGACCCCCCAACGATGAAGAGGCGCTGATAAGACAGAAAATGAGCCTCGACTCAAGCATCCTTCTTTCTCTTTTGTGTGTTGGCTTTGGTCGATCGAACTTTCATGCCCGCCACGTGCATCAAAACCCTTTCTCTCCTCTCTATATAACTGCTGCTGCGATGCAAAGACGAGAATCTAAACTGTCGTTTTTATGAGCGAATATACAGACAGCACGTGCATAGCTGCATTCATGTTCGATCACCTCGCGTGGTCCGTTATCTAGCTTAAGTGTTACATAGCCACGTGCTCGCTTGGGCACGTGCATTGGCCGGAAATTGGTGCGCGCGTGCACGCATGTCGCGCTGACCTGCTCGTGTTCGATAATTACTTGTATTGTGTGCGCGTAAACACGTTTTAATGGAAATACACTGGCGCGAGGCTTGTTAATTGTTATATTGGCTTTTGTCTTCTTTTTTTTTTTATCACGATTTTGTCGGTCGATATATTGATCGATGACACACACGCGCGCTATTTCGTATAATGTTATAACGGCCTCGCGGTTCACTATACCTTAAGCCTTTAATCGTCGTCGTAACTGAACCGATGGTTATATAGCAATCTGGGATGTATGGAAATCAATAATGCGCTCGAGTTTTGAGGGTAATAACTGGGCTCCTAAAATGCAGACTATAATTCGCGTGTATTGATGAGTTTTCTGTCAAAGATATAATTTTTGAAAATTATTCAAAAGAAAATATGAGCTTTTGTTTTAAAGTCACGAATATCGAAGTTTTTTAAACTGTGCATTATTATTTTTCTTTTGCTTTTATATTCTCTACTTGCAATTACGTCTGACATTTCGTTATTATTCCAATTCTTACGAAATCTCCAAGGTCAAACTCAATGCACAAATAAATCAAAAATATTTAAATGCAAGCTCAAATAATCTCCTGAAAAAAAGCTCTACACAAGAAAAAAAAATCTGAAGATAATCGAAGCGAAAACGATATATCACATCCCCACCCAGCTTATTTCCCAACATTATACGCCCAGCAGCATCAGCAAGCGAAGGATGAAAATACACACAAACACACATACACACAGCTTAGTAGCTATATAGACACAGACATTAAAGTAAAACGACTCATTGTGCTACCACTCGGCAACGCCGTACACGCTCGCGTGAGTCGGACGGGGTACGGGATTTTCCCCGGCTGTATACGCCATTAGCCAGGGCGAAATAAAAAGCGCCAGGCTGATTTCACAATGAGGCCGACCTTCACCTTCGTTAGCCACCGCCGCGATCTAGCTGCTGCTGGTGCTGTCTGCTACTGTGCGATTCCTTATCTCGTTCAAAGCTGCGATGATTGGATTGGAAAAGCGCGCGTTATATATCAAAGCTTCTCTCTCTCTCTAAAATTGGCTAGCGAGGAATTCGCGTGATGCGATATGGAATTCCCAAGTTTTGATTGTTTTTCGCGGATAGTTTTGATTAAACGGCGAGGGGAGAATGTCTTTTGTAGGGTAATGCTTTCTCCATTGGTGCTTCTTTTTTTTTTTACAGATTTGAATTGGCAACGAACGATTGTAATACCGTGATTCTTTGCCAAAAGTCGTCAATGTCATGATCGACGAAAAAATTCCAAGAGCAAAAAAAAAACGAAATTTATGTGTCGAAAAAAAGAACGAGAAGTTATCGTCTCCGAGCATATAAGTAGAAAAGCCCATGCATAGTCAGACAAAACGAGTGTATACACATTTCTTTTCCTTTTCTTTTTTTACGTCGAAATAAATAAATCAGTGAAAGATTGCGAGGAAAGATGCCCCATAAAAAAAAACGCCACAGAGAAGTGAAAGTATATCTTAATCCGACGATGGCAGGGTAAAGATATTGCTGCTATAACATACACACATACACAGAGAAAGTGAGAGATACACGTGCAGCAGAAGCAGTAGCAGCAGCCGAAAATCCGAGCGCGCGCGCGCGTGTGGCGCGGACGCCTATCTGGAAATGATCAATACACCTTGGCCCCCAGCAGCAGCAGTAGCGGCAAGCGGCGTGCTGGTCTCTCTACCCCTCCCGCCTAGTTGGAGTCATGTCTGATCGATGTTGCCGACACGCGCCCTCCCTCCTTCTTTCTCGCTCTCTCGCTCTTTCTCTGTCTGTATCCTTGCTACTTAGTTTCCAATTCTTTTCTTCTCTTCTTCTTCTTTTCCTTGCTTTTTTTTTCCTTTATCAAAGGGGTGTTTTTTATAGGAGTACTTTACGGGGGAGGGTTACACGAAAAATTTTCCCATGTGGCGTTTGTATTGGTTTTTTTTCGGTACTTCGAGTTTTCTCCTACGCACACCAACGCGAGCCTCGTAGGTGGGGAAGTTTAAGGCGGCGATGGGAAGTCACTGAAATTTTCCATTGTACGAATCGCAAGTTTCGTGCGATTCTACGTTGCTAAGTGAAATTGCCTCTGAGCTAAGTTTGGAAATTGGGTTAAAGATTGAGTTTATACCGGCGAATTCCGCGATTTCTCGTAATCATCATGAACTACTTGCTAATTTTCTTGGAATAATAAAGTATTGCTGCACTGAGGAGTTCTAATTGAAAAGCTGCTTATCAAAGCTTTCGCATGTTTATGAAAAAAACGACCGAGTTTTTAAGTCATAATCGCTTACTGAGAAAAATTTTAAGCGTCAAGTGATTTTCCGGGAATCTTTAGGTAAGCTCTTGAATTAAAAAGCTGATTATCGAGTGTTTACGTGTTGTGATGTGAACAGCTAATTATCATTTCCATGGTAAAAGCTTAACTCAAAGCTTTCGAAACAAATCGTCATTTAAAAATCCGTTTTAATTGAAAAAATATCCATCTCCTAAGAATCAAACTGCAATGGTAGCACATCTATTCCACCACCCACCTAAAAAACAAAGAAAACAACGATCGACCATCCGATCGAAAAAAATCTTCAGAAACAAAAAAAAAAAAGAATAAAAAGAAGTGTGAAAAATTCGAAAATTGCCCAAATAAAAGCCCATTCATTATGTGCCTCCTCTCTCGCAAGCACTCTCAAGCTCCTCAAACTCGGGTCTCGGAGAAAAAGAAAAAAAAAGAGTCGCGTCGAAAGCGCGCCTGCAAGCGTGCATACACAATGCGTCATAGAGCTCGAGAGAAAGAAAGAGGGAGAAAAAAAAAACAAAAGCCGATGTCTGTATCTATCGCATACAGGACCATACACACACACACACATACAAACACACAGAGACATAGAAAGAGATAGTGAAAGCCGGAAGCTAGAAGATGCGTCGTTAGTTGAATGAGGCATAAATCTCGAAGCGGCCCCCAAGCAAGCCGGAGCTTGCGAGCTTGCGCAGTAGTGCGGCGAATTGGTAAGCGGGGAGTGTTTTGTACCCCTATGGCCGTGGGTGCAAGTTGAAGGCAAAGCGAACGAGAGGAGGTGGAGGAGGGAGGAACTGGAAAGAGCTGGCGGCCGCAGCAGCAGCGGCAGGAGCAGTATTATCGATCGGCCCTCGAGGCGCGCAAGCACCGAGCTAGCCGAGCTTTCACTCGTTCTCGCAGTCGGCGCTTGGCCGGGCGCACGAGCGCGACGTTTTTTCCTTCTCCTCTCTCTCTCTCTCTCTATCTCTAATACACCCCCTCGCTCCACCGAGTCGCTACAAGTGTGTGTATGTTTCAGTGTGAATATTTCGTGTATGTGAATAATCAGCGACTTGTGTTGTAGTGCGACTCTTAAGATAAATATATCGGTGGTGTTGATAGATAGAAAAGAAATTAAAAAGAAAAAAAGTGCGCTGTTGAGGAAAGAGGAGGAGAAGAAGAAGAAGAGTCACAACCGGCCGGCCAGCAGCTGATCGGCGCGCGCAGCGGTTCATTCAAGGTCGCGATGGAAGTGCCTTCCGCAAGGTTAGCTACATCCACGTAGCGTCATCGTTAACATCATCCTCGAGGTTTGAAGGCTGGATCATCAATTCCTTGCTGTCGAAGTAGCGAAGAAGAGCATGTGCGGCGAGTACGGCGAGGTTGTTGTTACTGTTATTGCTGCTGCTGCTGTTGTTTTCGAATCGACTTTCTCGCTGGGCGAGAGATGAAAAGGAGAAGACTGCTGTACATTGACGATCACTCTTAATTATACACACACATATACACAACATACACAACGTACACCGTGAAACGCGACGTCGTCAACATGGAAGATTCATCGCCGAGGATACGCCCTTACCTCGACTGCTGGGACGTAAGTGTAATCATGAATTATCATTCGTCGTCATCATCATCCTAATAGTGTTTATGTGTGTGTATATATGTAACCTTCGCGAACGCGCCGCGCGCGAATGACGTACACGGAGTTGTAACTGACGTTCACTTTCTTTCTCGCCCGACCAAACTCGAATGCGACTACTTGCGGATGCTTGAAAAAAAAAAAACGAACGTATCGATTAACTCATGTGAGAGTGAGGTCGCGACGCAGAGAAAGAAAGAGAGGGATAGAGCGAGAGTTTCATTAATGAAAACGTATCGACGTCTGTGTTTTAGTAGTCCCGCGAGGGGGGGGGGGGGGGGGGTAACGATGGTACAATGACGAATTTCCATGACGATGCGCGGCGATTGGACGACGGCGACGATTATGTAATAAACGCTTTTCTGCGGGGGCGCTCTAATGTTTTGTTTAATTAAACTGGCTGACTATCTACGTTGTACAACGCGGCTGTGAAATTAATGAAAACAATCGTGATGGGTCTCGTCGCGTGTTGGAATATTTCTTTTTTTTTTATTTATTTTACGCGTGACAACAGTGTCTGTTTACGTTTAAATTGTTGCCGTTAGTCTTTTGTCTCGCACGCGAGCGCGAATAATGGTTTATCGATCGCGACGCTAAACAAAATTTAAATTTCTCTCTCTCTCTCGCGCGCGCGCGCGCGCGGTTTATCTGGAAATTTGATATTGTTGTGAAAAGTTGTGGTTTAATCAAAGAGTGCGCTTCGAACGGATAAAGCTAACATAACACGTATTTATGCTCGGAACAAGTTTATAGCAAAGTTTTCCAGTTTATGACGTTACTTAGCGCCCCAAAACTATTCCTCGAAGGAAAGCATTTCGAAGCTTCGCTAACAACGCTCCGAGAATATAAAACGAATTTGAGAAAAAAAGCTTTCCTATTAAAAAAAAAAAGAAGTGATGCTGGTCACGTGTTCGAGTCTTAAATCAATTGGCCAACACACAAAGGATGCAAAGGGAAACACGGAAGTGAAACCTTGCTTCTTTTGATGCATTTCCGCGAGGGGAGCTTTTAAAATTAGCGTGCTCGCGATAAATTGAGCGTGCATTGTACAAGAGCAGTTTGCGAGAGGCATTCACAGCCAATGCGAATATAAAGAGAAAGAGAGAGAGAGAGAGAGAGAGAGAGAAACGAGGGTTGCGCAGGAGGGGGGAAACTTGTCATCGAGTTGAAAGGATTTCGTAACAGCCCCTCTAAAAGCTTCTCGAGATGTCGACGAGAAGAAGAAGAAGGGAAAAAAGCCGTTTTAAAGTCGACGCGTGGCTTTTCCCCTCTTGAATGAGCATAAAAAAAAAGTCTTTGCGTCATCGAAGTAATTATCACCGAGTGGTAGTAGCAAGCAGATCACACACAAAAAAAGAAAGGGGCTTTTATATACACGCCCTTGCGCCCGTGACGCAATGAGTATTGGAATGCGTAATCGTTACTCTCGCGTAGGATACATATAGATATATATATATTTTTTTTAATTCGAATCCGACGTAATAGTTCTGTTTTTTGTTGTCATTGTCGTTAGAACGAGGACAAGTATTCGGTGGCGAACAGCCAAGCTCCCCTACAGGCTGGCGAAGATGAGCATCCAGAGCGCGGCACATGGACCGGCAAATTTGACTTCCTGCTGTCGTTGCTCGGATACAGCGTTGGCCTTGGTAATGTCTGGAGGTTTCCCTATCTGTGCTACTCCAACGGCGGTGGTGCCTTTCTCATACCCTTTACCGTCATGCTTGTCATTGCCGGGCTGCCTTTAATGTTTATGGAATTGTCGCTTGGTAAGTTCCCCCATTCTCATACAATTGTACGAGCTTTGAGCTTTTTTTTTTTATTATTATGAAACGCTCTTTACGTAAAAGGAAGTGGCGCGTACGCAGTGTGTTTGTAAACAATAAAGTCATTTAGAGCGGAGCAACGTGATATTTTTATGTAACGGATGTCAATTGAAAAAGTAAATATTGGATCCTGAAACATGTATTCTGTAAAATCAATAATTATCAACTCGAGTTTTTTTTTTTTTTTTTGCTATTGTGAATGTATATAAATATAATGGACAATAAAACTCAAGCACTCGGCAAAGTTTTTTTAATTTATCAATAACTTAATGCTTCTCCTTTTTGCAGATCATGTCATTTTTTTTATAAAGATGACATTGTGTTGGAAATAACACTCGTCTCTCGATTAGCGAAAAAAAGCATTTTATTTTTACATCACACGTACGTTTTCGATTTTTAATTCAGGTTTTTTTCCAATTTAATCCTCGCAGTAGCAGCCGCCCTCGCAATCCTAGTGCGGTAACGAGATTTCATCGCGGGGATCAAACGTATCGACGATTTAGCCGCGCAAGAGTCGTTAATCCGCGCGTTAATTAGTCGCACATTGCATAAAGGCAAAATCTTCAAAAGCAATCACGCGGAGATTGATTAATCCATTTATTTATCTAAAGACCAATCAACTTACACAATCCCCCCGCGAAATCTGCAAACTCGAATCTTGTGTATAAATCAATTCGAAGCGTCGACGACGTAATCATCAATCATTCGAAAAATATTTGAATAATACATTATATCCGCATCGTCATTGCCTATTAAATTGGGGGACTACCGTCTCTGCGTGACGCGCGATTGCCATTGCAAGTATTTTTACTCGACCTTGATCCCGCGCGCGTGGTATCGCGTGCCTGGGTGCAATTAATCGTCTTTTTTTTATCGCTGAAAATCAACTGTGAGTGTGTTGTTTTTTTTTTTGTTGATATAGGTCAGTATGCAAGTTTGGGGCCGGTGGCCGCTTACAAAAGATTCTGCCCGCTGCTACGTGGACTTGGTTACGGTATGGTTATGGTCAGCTCGGTTGTCATGCTCTACTATAATCTCATCATTGGATGGACCCTATTCTACATGTTCGCCTCGGTTGCTGGTGAGTTTGCGCGCGCGCATTTCTCTGTAATATCATTTTCCTTTGCAAGATTCGCGTGGAAACTCGAATAACTTGATTTTCCACTGCAAATGGATTATCTCTCGAATTGAGGTTTCAAAATAAAAATTGTCGAGCTTTGCAGTATTTGTTTGTGAGATGAAAGGGGATAACGTAAAATAAATGACTTTTTGAAATTGTACAAGTTCTGTAGAAATTTTTAAATAAACATTACTCGGGAAACGTATTATCAGTTTTCATAATTTTTCTTTCGCAGAAATTGTAATTGATCGCTGGTGAGATTTCTTGCGACAGAAAAAAACGATCGACGGAAGCGTACAAGTGAATTCAATTGAAAAGTTTTAATAAAAATTTAACAAGCATTAGTAAATTGCTTCTTAGTATTCGAGTATTCCATCCAATCCTGGTTATTACAAACACAATATCTTTAAAAAAAGTATTTATCTCGTAAATCTTTCGCCCCTCTCCTCCATCAAATCAAACTTGCCAAACGATCTCCTCCCACCCGGGTATCTTTCCGCAATGAAAAAAAAAATGTTTTTTTTTCCACAGAGATGGGCGAGTTGCCGTGGAACAGATGCGAGGAAGAATGGAGCACAGTGGAGTGTTTCATGCCCGAAGTCGCGTTACAATGTTTGAGTCAGAATATGACTTACTACGAGCGAAAATGCCTGAACTCCAGCCAATTAACGACCCTCGGGATAACCGAGGTGAATCTTACCCACGCCCACGCAGTCAGGAAACCACCCGCCGAAGAGTACTTCAAGTAAAGTACCGACCTTTTTTTTCCTTCTTCTCTTTGCTGGCTTCAGGGCGGGCAGGGGGAGTTCTCTTTGAAAATTTTCAAGCCCTTTCAACGAGCATGAATGCCAAAGATACTCTGTGCAAACTTTGGCTACTGGAAGCATTTCATTCATTAAAAACTTTAATACACCCACCATTACGTTTACGACAGATTTAATCACGATGAATGATATAATTCAGCTTGAAAACTTGAAGTAACGTGAAACATGTTTTTTTTCTTTTATTGTCGCTTGCAGTAATCATGTGCTTCGGCTGAGTCGTGGAATCGAAGAAACCGGCACGATAAGTCCAAAGATGGCTGGTTGTCTTTTCCTCGCCTGGGTTATCGTCTTCCTCTGCTTGAGCAAGGGAGTCCAAAGCTCCGGCAAAGTCGTCTACTTCACAGCTCTCTTTCCCTACGTCGTTCTGGTGAGCATTTTCATTTTTGAACTTCATACACGCACCTCTTTTCTCCATAAATAAATCTATGCGAAAAAGAGGAGAGTCATCGACAAAACATTTCTGAGAACGCCGATATTACAAATTTCTTTCTTAGAAAAAAATCTCCGGATATATTTTTATGAGTTTTCATTTGATTTCATTTGCGTGCAATTTTTACAAATACAAATACAATATTGTTTGCGCTTTTACACCGGGAGAAAGAGGTAAAAAAAAATCACAAAGCATAGTATCTGCGTTGAAACAGCATAGGCGAATTTGAATGGTTTACGGTTCAACTGCAAACATTCCTGTCTCGCGCGGCACTTTGAAATTTATATTTGCGCGCGAATAACCCAGTTTCATCGGACGTGTAACTGCAGTTTGAAAGCCCGACAAATTAGAAATAACAACAAAAGCTATGATTTTATTCACGAGAGAAAGTATCAACTTCGGAGTGTACAATTTATCCTCCCTATAGAAACAGCATTAATGAATTCTCAGAAACAAAGCACCGTTATTTACTTCTATACCTGCAGATCGCTCTGTTCGTGAGAGGTATACTGTTGCCGGGCGCGGACGAGGGTATTCTATTCTACTTGACACCCGACTGGAAGCGACTTGCCACAGCGAAAGTTTGGGGCGACGCCGCGGTACAGATATTCTTCGCGTTGAGCCCAGCCTGGGGTGGTTTGATCACGCTCAGCTCGTACAACAAGTTCACCAACAATTGCTACAAGGACTCGCTGATCGTCGCGATCAGTAACATCGCCACCTCGTTCTTCGCCGGACTCGTCATCTTCTCCGTCATCGGCTTCCTCGCCCACGAACTGGACGTGCCCGTCGCTCAGGTCGTCGATCAGGGCGCTGGACTTGCCTTCATTGTCTATCCGGAGGTATAATTAGATCGATCTACTTTCTTTACGATGGGCAATCGTCATTGACGATAAACTGATTTTCGTTAAGGTCGTGTCAAGACTGCCAGTAGCACCGCTTTGGTCAGTGCTGTTCTTCGTGATGCTGCTGACTCTGGGATTGGACTCGCAGTTCGCCCTCATGGAGACCGTGACCACTGCTATCTTGGACGGAATACCAGCTCTTAGGAATTACAAGTTCTGGGTTGTCCTCGGTTGCGCCATCTTCGGCTACGTCGGTGGACTCATCTTCACTACCAACGTAATTCACCATCACTTTTATTATTTTATTTTTGAACGAAAATAACGATGATTTTTTTTTGCTTTGCGATAAACAGGCTGGCATGTATTGGTTACAACTGATGGACAAGTACGCGGCTAATTGGTCGGTGCTGCTGATCGCCATAAGCGAGTGTATACTGGTGGCGTGGGTGTACGGCGCCGATCGTTTTCTCGACGACGTGCAGCAGATGATCGGCGTACGTGGCCGTTGCTGGCGACTATTCTGGAAGTCCATGTGGAAGATCGTTACACCGGCGACGCTGCTCTTCATACTGTTCTTCAACTGGGTAGAGTACGAGCCGCTCACTTACGGAACTTACATCTATCCGAGGTGGGCGGATGCCGTTGGATGGGTCGTTGGTCTTGTGCCTGTTCTCGTCATCGTTGGCCTTGCTATCGTGAGTATTTTGATTCATTGCGCGTGGTTAGATACATTATGGGTTCAATGCTCGAGATATATTTCTTATATGTTAAATCGATTCTCTCCCTTTCTCGTTTTTTGGATGACATTTCCATTATGGGTTCAATGCTCGAGATATATTTCTTATATGGTAAATCGATTCTCTCCCTTTCTCGTTTTTTGGATGACATTTCCATATAATTTCCTTCCGAGTTATTGTTGTTATTATTATATTCGAATGCGCAGGCAACGCAAAGTTACACGTGACAAGTCCTCGAAGATATATATCATTCGAAATAAATTTTTATTTTTCAACGTTCGGAGCATCCTATGTATAAATCACACAATTCATTCCCCATGAATATTCTTATTCTCGTGACTCAACGCAAACACGAACGTCTCGATTTTATTTTCATTAGATAAATTTCATGGTTGATATTGCCTACTAACGGACGACGATATTTTTGTCGATAATCATCAGCAGAAAGATGTTGACTAAACGCTCTCGCATCGCGCGCATCATCGCGATGTAGCCGAAAAAGGAAAAAAAATCGATTTTCTCATTATGTACACATGACAAGCGCAATATATACTTTCTTATATATCTATATAATGTATCGCAAGTGGCACATGTAAATCGCCAACACCGAACCCTCTTTTTTTTTACTTCTCAACTGCCGCAGAGCCAACTACTAGCGAGCAAACCCCAGCGACTAGGTTACGAGGACGAAGATGAGAATGATGACCTTCGTGGCGGTAACGCCTCGGAAAGTGTGTGGAAGCGAGCGAGGAAACTCTTGCAGCCGACTTCGGATTGGGGTCCCGCCTCACGTAATCCCCTCACGCCATCGAGGACCCTGCCACATACACCCTCACCCGGTAATTATGAACCTTCATTCTCTCGCTCTCATCCATTGCTTATTCTCAGAGCTATATCCTCTCGACGTGGATGTGACGCGGCTTTTGACACGAGAGGGGAAGGGAGAAAAGGGTTTTTTTTTTTACGAGCGCGCGGATTTATGACTTTGGCAATTCTCATTGCGTGGTCGTTTAAATTCACTTTTGTTTGTGGGACGCGTGTGTAATAGTAGTTCGTGGCAACATTGTTGGATTTTCGCGTGGTAATCAATGCCACGATGCCTTTTTTTCTCTCTCTCTCTGTCGTGATTATTACGGATTTATTCATGTATGCTGACATCGCTGACGGATATCGTGGCTATTTTTTTTTCTTCTTCCGCTTCTTACTCGTGCATGACGTCATAATCACTTTACGCTTTGCTATCTCGACGAGCCTTGAGAAAAATATTTTAGATATACGAAATGATACGTTAATTACTGCGGTCGTTTGAAATATTTTTAGTATGTAACCTCGGTGAAGCTTTTTTTTTTTTTTGTTGTTGTTGCCTCTCTACAGTCATTTCATTGAGAATTCCCGCATGCCAATTTCATATATCTTACATTAGAGAACCGTAGAAAGTGTGATTGCACCGCGCATGCCCTAGAATCTCTCTCCCTTGACTCTTTCTCTCTATATCAGTCTTTTCCATATCGAACTCTCAGTTATAGATACTTGAATAGAAAGTAATAATAGTTTCTAAATATTCTAACTTGATAATATATCCTGTATACTTATTCAGAAGTTTAGTTTAAATTAAGTTCATGATAGTATTTTACTTACCAAGGTCATGTAGCTAGTCATTATTGTAAGAATTTTTATTATCTATTTGATTCTCGATGTTGATATTTACTTAAAATTGAAAAAATAAATTTTTGAAATAAATAATTATGGAAAAGATTAACAACAATGACACATGTTAATAATAACACAAACAACAAAGAATCTAAAGAGAAACAACAAAAACAACAAATCCTTGAGTGTGCAAGCATAATAATACGAAACATGCGAAGTGAAAACGATCTCCACAGGCGCTGGTTGCGGTTACGATTCAGTACGTGACACCATAGTCCTGGTAAACGGACAACCGATGACAGTACAGGGTGCAGCGGTGAACAATCCAGCTTCATCGCAAAAATTGCCAGGCCCGTCGATACTCAAGAACTCGAGCAAGACCGACTTGATAACGTCGCAACAAGTCTGACAAGAGGACGACGATTATCCCTCCAAGGGCCTGACCTTCACTACTTTTGGCTTCTAGCGCCCGTTGCCTTCCGACAAACAGCCGACGACGACGACGACGACAAGTCTTACAAAAAACACGTCTTTCACTATCGCCAGTACCAGCGAGGAGCGTTGTTGATTTGATCTCGAAGGAATGCGCGCTTTGTCTTTTTACTTTTATCGATTGATTTAGCATATACGTAGAGATCATAAGATGTTGCTTCCTGCTTTGTTATTGCGTGCTAACTTTTTGCAACAAATGGATGACATTATTTTCCGTTACGAGTGACAAGTTTGATGAGATTATTTTTTAAAGTAGCTTTCGATTTTTATAGTGGTGAACGATTATTTGAAGAACTTTCGTAGTAATAACGTGGGAAAGAGTTTTTTCTTAGATCGGAGAAACTTACTTTTCTTGGCAAAACTTTAACTGGTTTGAAGTTGTAAATAATAAAGAAAAAGCTTTGAAGTAACAAAAAAGTAAGATATATTTATAGCGAGTCCATTGCTGCTTTGTTGAAAAATTATATAGTCGATGATAATGTCGAGAAAAAGTGAAGTTCATTACCCTGACTTTTGTAGTGGTTTTTTAGAGGAAGGATTACATGTTCTTTTGATAAATGTTTACTTTAGAGGTATTGGATTAAAGAGTAGTTAAATGTATGCTTACGTATGTAAGATGAAAATTAGAGATTTATATGTTAATCTTCAACGAATTGAAAAAAAAACTATATATATACATGTTTTACTTTCTGCTGAAAGGTGCAAAAAAATGAAAAAGTTTTTTTGCAAAACTCATCGGGCTGTGGTGGTTAACTGCAATTACAATTCAAAATGACAAACGCGCAAGATAAAGAACACTATGCTAATGTTGTATAGTTAGAGTTGTAGAGAAAAAAATAAATTAATCAAAAAATGAGTTGCATTGTTCAATGTCGATAGTCAATACTGAAATGAAACCGTTTAACAAAAACCGTGATCCCTCATTAATTGAAGATGCTATTGGTTTTCAAACCGTTAGCGTTTGCTCAAACTGAGTACTTATACGCATATAATATATGAAGACACAAAAATGTTTAGGTATGTGTTCGAAAAAAAAGCGATATAATACCGGATTCCAAGGTTGTATTCGCATGTGTTATTATCTGTAATACTAGCGTACAATGTGCATAGATGTTGCAAAACTATTGGATTCCGTATGATTAGTTTCGTTCGTTTATATACATAACAGTTATTACAATGGTTATAATAATATGATGGACAAGTGTTTGTACTCGTGCGAAATATGTAAACCATATTGCCATTTAGAAATTACGATGATGACTTTTTTCAAATCTTTTTTTTGTCTCTCTCGTTTCGAAATCATCTACACAGACTTTAAAAAAATAACTTTCACGTGAAAATGATCGTCCGTCGATGTTTGCCTTTCGTTTTCTACGAATAGTATTTTACACATGTTTTTTATTTTGCTAGAGCGTCATTTTGACTATGAAAATCTGAAAGTCTTTAGCTGATAGATACAAGTTCCTAAGCTCATTTGACAACTATTTTTCTCGAACAACAACTTTGTAAATCGTCTATCTAGAAAAGGAATCAAGCATGACTTTGTATTTTCTTGACACAAAGCTTGATTTTCATACTTGTACACATTTACATTAGCGAAGTCATGAATTGTGTTTACATCATATTGAAAAATTACAGACCGTACAATAGTATAGAGCTATTATGCTAAAGAAATTCTATTTTCGCTCAATAATAGACAGAAGAAAGTGCATGGTAGATGTATTTTTTCAGCACGAGTGTAAATAACTAAGTTTTTAACAAGTACGACGACTGATATAATTCTCAAAGCTCAGAATATTCATTTTCAAATATCTTGTCTAATATATTTTATTTATTCTTTATTTTTTCATGAAAATTGGTATAAAATAGCAGTTTCGATGGATATTCAATCTTTTGTATGTTAAAATGAGTAAAAACGAAAAAAACTCTTACTCTTGTATAAAACAAAGTGATTACAATCCAAATTACAAATATTCAATTGAAATATTTCACTTACCGACAAAACAATCATAGATTTGTATAACTTTCTATATGAGCAGATGGTAGCTACCTCAAATTTTCACTAATATTTTGTACAGATTCAACTTTCTTATTTTCAAAGCAGCTATTTTTTACCAGTTTTTGTACTCTTAATTGATTTGGCTACAACGTTTAACCCCCTTCTTTCTGTGCCAATGTTATAAAATCATTTGTTTTTATAATTTCATTAATATATCAAGCAATACACTGAAGAAATTTCATGTAACGTTTCAGTATTTTTCAACTTTGTATTTGGTTTCTTAGTATTATACGTATTATGACACTGGGAAAAGTTTTTTGATCTATGACTAGAAAAGTGCTTTAAAAATGGACTATAACGAAGGAATTCTTATATTCTTGATACACTAATCTACTCAAAATAAATTTTTCGAAACAGCTGGCTGTTTCACTTACTAAATACTAAAGCACACTAATGATATATTTGCACTTAAAATCTTCAATCAAAATATTCACGCACTTGAACAAAACACTAAAATTTGTAGGGCTGACAATGAGAGTCGACAAAAAACTTTTCTCTGTGTGAGAATTACATAAATCGGAATTGAAGAAAATCTTATTTCTGATGTGGTAGACATAAGTATACGGTTTAAAACAAACAGAAGTACATGTTCACATCAGAAATTACAATAAGACATCAGGTAAATTTTCGCCTGAATTAATATACATATAAATATACATAATTCCAGTGAGACACGCCGTACCTCTTGTTATTGTTCAATGCGAGAAAGAGAAATAAAAAAAATACGAGTGTGTAGAAGCCAGAATGACCGAGTGAAAGAGTCCGTTAGAAGATTTTAATCGCGTTGCGAAAAATAACGCATACAAGTGAAGAGTTTATTTGTTGCACAGGTAAATGTACGTAGATACAGTGCTAACGTAATAATTCGGTCTAAAGAAATATATATACATATATATTTACGCGAGAATAGTGATATTTTTTTCCTGAAGAGAAAAAAAATCTACATGTGTAAGGCGAGTGACTGATCTAGTTAGCGCATCAAAAATGAACTAATTGTCCAGCGCGAATTAAGTAAATACAGTATTTCATTACTGTATAGTTAATGTAAGTTTCAAAACCAAATCAAGTAGGACGTGTATAAAGTACGATTTATGACACTCATCTGGTGCTTTATGCATAGAAAATGAAAAACTCGCGTCATTGTATGCTGATAAGTATAGAAACATTTTTTGTAGCCTTCACCACCTACAAAATATACTTGACAACTCAAGTACGTAATATAAAGGTCATTCACTGATTTTTATTTATCTATTCTCGATTAGATACTTAGGTTCTTGCACGCAAAATTATATTCCAAAAAGAGCACAATATTAAAAAAAAAGTTTTGGCTTTAAACAAAAATTACAACAACAAAAGGCTTTTTTAAGTAAACAGAAAGAAAATAAAATGATAAAAAATTGAAATAAGTAAGATAATAAAAGGAACGAGCTTGCGGGCGAATAGTTGTTCAGTTAGTGCGGCACTACGCGTGGCTAAGTGTTCTGAGCTTAAAAATGAGCTATCAAAATATATAGAGCAGACAGTACAAAGTAATGTGTCCTAAGTACTGTACGAGCAAAGGGTTAATGGAAAGTAATGTTAAGTTTGAAGATGTAAATTGGAAAAATTTATTTTTCAGCACAATTTATAGAGAAATTAAATATCGAGAGATGATGAAGTAGATTTGAAATTTAACTTTGGAAATTTGTAGTAAAACAATATTGTTACTTTATGCCAGGCGAAATTTTATCTTGAAAATTATAATAAAAATTAATCTATGTAACCAATTCTCGTACACGACGTTGAATACCCATGTATGAGAGAATGAAAGTATGTGTGATTGCGTGAGAAATATAATTCAAAATTCTGAAAAAAACAAGAAAAATTAAGTACTCGACGAATAAAAGTAAATAAAAAAATGCGGTGATCTTCTAGTTTTTAGAAAAATTACAGCGTAGCACGAAAAATTATTCAAGTTGCAAACGTCTTCGTAAAATTTATCCTCTGTACTCTCAAAGTATAATGAATTGCTTTACCCACAGCAGTAAAGTTATTTTTAAATTATACTCACACATTGTATAGGATAAATTTTTACGTAGCAATATTAGGTACGATGCCGAAATGAAATTAGGAATTTATTCAGGCGGGATGTTTACAAAGAAGTATCGAGCATTGAAAAAAAATTTTGTCGAAGCCTTCAAAATATGCTTTGTATTTTAGAGACATTATAAAAGCACGTGCTTAACGCAAAAAAAACAATGCCAGGCGGTTTTATCAGATAATTATCATTGTATAAACACATCGATGCTTTGAAGCTAAATTTTTCCAAGGTAACAAATAAAATACCAAAATTATTCAGTTTTTAAGATATTTTATTGTACACATCGCGTTCAAAAATATAAAAAATAGATGCAGATCTATATATGTATAAAAATAAATATATGTATACACGTTGTTACATAATGTTAAGCATAAAAGAAACCCAGAGTTTTGTTTGCGATTAACAAATAAGTATTCTTGTAAAATGGCTGACTGTATTACACAAAAACAAAAAGCAAATGTATTTTATTTCGAAAAAAAAACATTGACAAAAGTTGTAATGTACCATTATGCAAATATATTGTACTATGAAAGAAAATATATACATTATATTCTGTGTATATGTATATGATGCGTGTAAGATTAATAAAGTGTTGATATATGGTTGATGATACACATTGTGATGTTTTATATATCTCAAGGTTACCTTAAATAATACGCAGATACATGACTGACATCATGAACAATATTCGTTAATGGACGTACAGTGCGAAAAAAAGGATTAAATTACGTAATATTGAGACATTGGTTTACCTACAG
>JAWWMK010000021.1:7696038-7733341 GCA_035047105.1 Galeopsomyia nigrocyanea | reverse complement strand
TGCAGACTATATGGGAGTGGTCCTAAAAAATTGTTTCGTTATCTTTCATAACAACGATTGATAAAAATTAAATATTTGCAGAGAAATATATTTGCTTTCAAATATACAAGGGTCCGTTTAAATTTAGCGCTGACAGAAATTTTCAACTTTACGACTTCTAGCGATCAATAGCATTTCATTCATAAAAGTGCCGTTTCAACGCGTAAGCTTCTATTTAAAAAAAAACGTAAACACGCTTCAATCGAGACTATCGTGTCATTTAATCAATCAACACTTGCAATTGCAAAATAAAAAAAATTGCCATCAATTCAATGGACCTTCATTGTCCATTCCAAAATAAACAAAAATGTGAACGATTTTAATTGATTTAAAAAAATTACTCACCCCGAGAGCCATGCAAATCGGATGCCAAGAGAAAAGATGATAATTCTGGAAGCCAAGTGCAACGATGTAAAGCACCGGGGCCAGCAACAAAACATGGGTAAGCATACTGAAGACAAGCCCAACAGAACTAGGCAGTCCCCTGTCACCATGCTGCTGCTGCTCTTCGGTTTTCATCGTCTTATCTCTCTTTTTCGTGTGTCTCTTATCAAACTTACACGCCGCTACCGAGATAATGTCAGCCGCTGCTGCTTGTGAAGGCGCGAAAGTTCGAAAAACTCGGCCTGCAACAGAACCCAGAACAAGCGCGTCAAGTAGTCAATTAGACAAGAAGCGTTGTAAGAGAGAGGGAGTGAGAGAGAATCTCTTTACGTAATGACTGCTAGAAATGCTCGGGCAATGATTCATCGAATCATCATCGCTTGCAACTAGCGATGCAGCAGCGTCTCTCTCCTTTTTCTTCTCGCTTGCACGTGCGCCGGCAAATATTATTCTTCGTCGTGTGAGCTTTTTTGGCTCGAGCCTACTAAGCTCACGCACTCTCTCTCTCTCTCTCTCTGTTTGCGCGACTGATTGATGGGTCTCGTACTGTATATTTTATTAGGCTGCTCACGCCTTGCCCCTCCGAGTAATTCAATACTGCTACTTATTAGGCAGCCCGCTTGGAAAGCTATTGTTTATTGGAGCTTTTCGGGGATTTTCACGCGAGCTGCTATATGCACACTATGTTGTTTGTAAGTTCGTCTTGCGGACGCGGAGAAAGTTTCGTTGATGCAATTGATATATACTTGACTGTATTGAATTTATTGCGGTCGTTAGTATCCCGATAGTTATACCGGTTAAGGTTTATTTGAGTCAGATAATTTTTTTTTTGAGGTTTCTTGTGAAATTTAAAGCACTTTAGAGTTTTTTAAAATTAACGTTTGAAAGGAAAGTTAGTTTCCAAAGTGATCGGGAAAAAAACGAATTTTATTTTCAATACACAGTGTAAGCACATGCTGATAAAAAGATATATAAACACAACTTTTTTTTTCATTATCTCGTTTACGCGAATGACGGTTATTCCCAGTGCGATTAATACAATTTGCAATAAATTTTTCAAATGCTTCCTGGATGACGTACACAACTGCAGATAATTGCCGTTCTTCAACTGAAATTTTCAACGCAAAATAACTAATCGTTATTTTTACAAATGACTCTCGGTCTTCGAAAAAAAGTAATATGTTAATTGCGCGCGCGCAATTATGCGAATTATTGGAGTGTCAAAGCAGTTAATGTATTGAATGATGCAGTGGCATAAACGAGGCCTACTGAATTACAAGACTATATATATACATATATCGAAGCGATCGTTGATTAATTAAGCGTAGAATGTTATTTACCGCATAGTTCAACCCATAACACAGATACACACAACTCTGCAATGAATAAAAGATACACGCCTTGACTCTCCGTAAATAACGAGATGCAAAAATTTATACAGCCAAACAATGCGAAAATTTTCTTTTTTTTTCTCTCTCTCGTAGAATTTTAAAACGTGTTTTCCTTCCAAACAATTCAAGAACGCTGGTTTATTTCGCGCGACGCAATAAAAAAAAAACTATGGGCGAGAGTAGTAAAACACCATAAGCTTGGACCAAAAATAAGTCGCCTAGCGTCTATAAATACATTCGTAACCGAGTAACCCGGAAAGTAATCGATGATAAAAACAAAAAAAAAAAAATTCAAATACAATACGATCCGCAGATGAAAAATAAAAAGAAGGAAAAAAAAGAAGAAAAACACAACACACAAACCTGAATGAAAACGTTAGCTTGAGCAGGTGTCTCGTTTGGAATCCACGCGGCGACTGTCGGCCTTGATGCCTCAACTCGCTCAGCCGCTCGTTTTCTTCTCCCACCTAACTCGGAGCCTCAACTACGAGAGATCCCCCATACGCATCGTAACGCTTCTTCTTCTTCTTCTTCTTCCTCTCTTGGGCGCCTGCGATTTGTTAGCCGGCGGAAAGAGAAGAAAAAATAGCGATGTTTAATTGTTCGGAATTATTTGGATCAAGGCGAGTTCGCGTGTGCAGAAAAAAAGAGGCGCAGCTAATAAGATTGATTCGGTTATAACGACTTCCTCTTTTGATTGCGTATACTGTAAGTTGTAGAACATCGTGTAATCGATGAATGGAAGGTGTCGCGTGCGTGTTGTTCAAGGTATTATACGGATTACACGCGAGAGAAGATTCCTTTTAACTATTTATGCATTGTTGGCGCGCGAGCAACTGTGTCGGGCACCGAGAGAGCGTTAAGAATGCGCGCGCGTACCGCCTTTCAACAGGTTTTCCATCTTAATCTTATTAATTTCTTATTCAACGCCGTCGTTGAATTGCTAAGCGTATCGCGCGCGCAATGGCATCATGCCATTGTTATGCTTTATCGAAATTATCTAATTGCATCGCCAGCTTTTTTTTTGTTATTTATTTATTTGTTGTGATAATTTTTTTAAATAGAAACTCATAGGTGTTGTTTACAGTGTAGGTAATTGACAATACATCAGCGTCTTTAACTCTTTTTTTGCCAATATAGAAAATTTAATTTTTTAATGTAAATAACGTAATGTTATTGAGACTTTTTTTTTGTTAATAAGATATTTTACTTTAGAAATAATATTACTTTATCACATTGCTCTGAAACAATTTAGTAAAAAGCTCTCATCCACTCGCATCGATATAATATCAAAACCACACCGTACCGCGCGAACAATTTAACAAAAGCATTCTCTTAACAATCGCACGAGCAAGTATGTTAAGCATATACCTCGAGAAATTGCAAAATGCCCACTGGCGCAAATATGACGTACGAACCGAGAGAGAGATTACTAAGTCCGCAGCTCAAGCAGAAATATTAAAGTCCATCGATTTGTACCCGCGTATAGAATCTCGGTCGAGCGAAGGCCGAAATTCGCGGCAATAGATAAAACTAGTCGCGCATAGATCGCGTGTACGTATAATGTGTCACGCGGGGCGTCGCGCACTCTGACGCTTTTTGTTGTGCGCCGCGACGAGGTAAGCGTAACCATGGATACGACGCCACCGCAGCGCACATTGTTACGATGTGCTCGGCCGAACGACACGTTCTGAAATTATTTTTTTAGAGAATTAATGTGAAAAAAAATGGTTGCGATTGATAAAAGACAAATGTTCGTCGTAGCGACAGCTCACAATTTCTTTGGTGTTTCCGTGGATGATGAGTTCGATGAAGATGAGTTAGAATTGATCGACAAGTTTTTGGATGAGAAAAAGTGCCGCACGTTGTGTGCTGTTTCTTTAGCTTCAACTGGTTACTCCGGACGACGTGTCAAGCTGACCAATGATCTGTCGTTTGGCAAAAATACACTTGTATTCTTCAAGGTAATTATATCTGGCTGATGTCAAGTTCAAGGTGTATGTATATGTGTTTATCGATCTGGCACACGTTGGCGTTTGTTGCGTGGAAACGTTGATTTTGTTTTTAATTGGTCAGCTTCGTTTGCAATTATGTAAAAAAATTCCGTTTCCTGATCTGGCTATAATACACGATTTTTATAACGACACAGTTTTTTCCTTGTTCTAAACTGCCTCCTTGGTATATCCTCGCATAACACGATGACAATGACGATAATCGATTTCGATTCACGTTTTTATTCTCGGCTGTTATCTTCTAAAACATGAATATTCACGCGTGGCTGAGAAAAGTATACATGCGTTACACGTTGGTACAAGCAATTTGCAAAGAGTTACAAGGCCGTCAGTTGTAAAATGTCACTTTTTTGTATTTCATATTATATTTATGACACATACGCACGCGTCGGTATTGAAATTCCTGTAGTTGAAAAGCTCGAAGAAGTCTAAAACAGAGAAAAAACACCATATTAATCCTGCTTAGTAAGTTTTGGCAGTTATGCTCTAACCTTCGTGTTAGACTACTGCTGATGTGTCTTGGAAAAATAAATAAATAAATAATTCAGATATCGGAGTCAACGGTGACCGAGGCGAACTTTCACGATGTAGTGCAGGTAACGTCGATAAGCAAGAATAGCGTGGCATCGTTGGCCGAAGCGTTGCGACAAGTTTGGACGCCGGCATTGCAAAGCTCGGGCTTCGATTCGTTGCTGCTGAAGAGATTGGAGAACCAATTGCTCGGGCCGAGGACGGCATCGTCTCTCCTCGAGGAGGAAACTTACATGAGAGAAAAATCTGACGTTGCCAAGACGTCCGGCGAGAAAAAGCTTTACGAGCAAGCCGTTCTCTATTTAAAGAATTTGAGACGAGAACTCGAGAGCGCTGCTATTGCGAGGTTCGTTAATTAAACTTCTAGGCGATTTTACTCCTTTTCTTTCTTTCTCCTCGTTCGGACTTTTGCACCGAAGCGCATTGATCTCCTGTGCTCTATACGTAACACACAATTCGAACGTGCAGGGAAGGCTTGGTAATGTTAGAAGAGATACTCGATACACTGTCAGGCCACTTGGATGACTTGTGGAAGCTCAAAGGCCCGGTTTATAATGAGGAACGCATGCAGTCGCTGCTGGAAGTCGTAGGCAGTGAGATTGCCCAGTTAGTCCAATCTCTGATCGGCAAAGTAAATGCCTTGTTATTTCTCCGTAAAAAAAGAGAGAACAAAAATTAACAGCACGCACGCACGACTAATTTTCCCTCCTTCGTTCGTCGCAGGTTCAGTCGGACAGTCGTGCGAAAGACGAGGCGATATCGCACGGAGCAACGATCTGCGAGAAATGGGTGGAAATGACACATCAATTGACCAGTCTTTTCTGGCCGAATTTGACGCACGCTTGGAAAGCTAAATCGTACAAGCCCGAAAGATGTCACAATTACGAGATACGGCTAAAGTACGCAATTATGATAAATCATTTTTTTTAATGAAAAGACACTATTGTGAAAATTTGCAATTAAAGGGAAATAGCGGAAATACGCGCGCAGAACCGCCAGCTAACGAGGCTCTTGACCCCGACTGAGCGCGCCAATCTCGGCACCGACGTCATATTCAAGAGTTTCGACAATGTCGAAGGTACACTCAAAAACAAAACAAATTCACAAACAGCTACATTCGATAATTGCCAATTAATTATCGACAGAGTTATTAGGCGAGGAGAACGACGTGGAATGGGATCGTCTGCGGGACAAACTTCGCATGGGACTGGGTCCGACGGAAGAGAGAGTAGCGGCCAAGTTGCGCGCTTTATTAACAGGAGCGAAAACGCCCTTGGCATTGGAAACTGAGTTTCGTCGTTACAGCGAACTGATGCGTCGAGAGGCAATCAGGAGCCAACTGAGACCCGAGCGACAGGCTCTGTTATCGGCTTACGCGGATCTTATCGGTTGAGTATATATACTCAATGCAAGCCCATTCATTCGGCCTATAGAGCGCCCACGCCAATCTGTTTGTCGATATCCCTCTCTCTCTCTCTCCCTTGCCTCATCCTTCCTCGATACTTGGATTAAGCCTTAATGCTGTTGGGATTTCAAATGCTTGTTTCCATTCTCTATATAACTGCTTAACGGGGGGGATTATAACTATTGACTGTATAAATATAAATGAAATTCAATCGGCGTCGTGGATAATCTTACTCCCAGCAATTGATATTTTAATTTTTTTGATTTTTTTTCTTCAAAATTGATAAAATTATAAACTTGTCATTTCCTCCCAAAAATAATTAGATGCATGCATGCACGGTCCGGATACAAGCGAGCTGCTCGACACGCCGGAAATCCTGCAGAATGTACAGACGGCAAGAGTGGCGGAATTGCGCCTGGAGAGCTTGCAGAAACTGGGGAAACAATTGCTCAGCGATCTTCCGGGCTACAATGACATTTCGGGGAAGCTCGTGAAAGCTCTCAACGACACCGAGAGGCAGAGACTAGAACTCACCGAGACATGGGTAAGTATGTCATTTTCTCTCGGTCGTACTGCTCGAGAGAAAATGTAACGGGAATAAGCTGCCGAGAAATGTAGTAAAGGCTTCGTGTTTTGTAAATGTACAAGTGCTACAAATATACTATGAATTTCCCAAGTTTTATTACATTTCCAACATTTTTTTTTCTTATTTGTAGGTCGAGGACACCAAACTATCCGTGCAGAGAAACGAGCTGTCCCTCGGCAAAGAATCAGCGGTAGTGGAATTGAGCGGTGCGAAAATGATGCGCGTAAATTTCGATCCACGCCTCACCGCACTGATACGTGAATCGCGTGGTCTGGCGGCGCAAGGTGTCGAGTTGCCACGTGAAATCAAGGAGTTGGTCGAGCGTGCATCAGCATTAACTGGACGAGCGAGAGCTCTCCAACAGATTGCCAACTTTCATAACACAATAGGCGATCGTATGATACCCTCGCAAAGGCCATTAATGCTCACCTCGTCGCTCGAACTTGCCGGTGCCGTGAGAGAACAGTCGGGGGTCGTTTGGACGGATCCTAGAGCTGTTGACGTCTATACAAATCGACTTAGAGAGTTGGTAAGTTTGTCTTTGTTCGAAAATAGAAACGTAAATTATCGATTTGCGCTTTCACACGCTACAGGTGAAAAAGTTTGCACGTCAAAATGCAGAACTCGCGTCGAAGCACGCGGTTCTGCGAGACTTGGTGTGCAATTTATTGAAAGGCGACTCGATTAGCCTGGTGACGAATCAAAACGCTTGGAAAGACACTCTGAGAAATATGAGGGATGTCGTCGATTCCGTCGAGGCGAATTATGGTAATACCAAGGCTTGGAAGCTGCACTGGGACCGACAGCTACTCAAAGCTCTAGGGATTGCTTATAGGTAACGTCAGCTGTGATTTGTTATTTAAATCGTCGCAACTTCACGCTAGATTATCATTCATTATGCAACTTATGCTCGTTAGTCAAAATTATGCTTAGCTTGCGATGCATTCGAAATAGTTCGAACCAATTAATGTTTTCTTTTTACAATTCACAGAGCTGCTCTTCCACCTCTTTTGAAAAAATTACCAGAAATCCGCGTGGAATTGACATTCCGCGACGAAAATTTACTTTGGCGGCCGACACTCGAGGACACGCGCATGAAACTTTACTCGGGTATCCGACGTTTCCTGGCCATACCAACGAACTTTCGCGGTGTTGGCGATCCGGAGGACGGCCACTTCCATACACTCGCGCCGAGGAGTGCTCATCTGTTTGGCGCCGTGTACAGGGAGGCGGAAAATTTGCTGAACGCCCTCGAGTGCTTGCGCGTCAAGTGGCTGCCTCTCGTTTCCCCGGCCAAGATCGATATCGGACAAACGTACGTATATATGTTATGCAAATTTGCCACCCGTCGTTGGAACATTGGGTGATTTTCATTTTTCTTTTTTGTAAATTTAGATTGAAGGGCAAACAGCCGCATGATTGGGAGAAGGCTTTCAAAGATGCCAAACAGTGGGCTCAAGAAGTAAGTGGGAAAATATAAAATCTCTGTGTACAAATTATTTATTATTAATGAAAATTACTTCTTTGTAGGTGAATAAACTGAGAGCAACAGAAGTGAAAATATCATGCATAGTCGTCGACACGAGCACAATAAGAAACGACTTGGAATTACTTTCAAGAAGGTAAATAGTCAATCAATTTTAATTAAATTCCGATAATACTCACACTACTCGATCAAAACAATCATAGGTACTGGGAACGATTAGCACTTGACTTGCGAGCAGAAGCATCATCGCGCTTAGTGTCCATCATCGACTTCCTGTCGTCGGCATCGAAAAAATTGTCTCACCGCGCACGTACCATCGAGGAAATCGGCGAAGCATACGAGGCATACTCGAGCATTAAAAAGCAATCGGACGACATTGCACGAGAATTGGATGATGTGTCCGGCTTGGGTCGAGTTTTGGCGGCATGGACCAGAGACAAATTAGACGGTAATGAAACATCGCTTTTAAACTGATAAATTTCAAATTTATCAATAATTTTTAATGGCGCAGGATTGAGCAATGCAACTACAGCGTGGGACAATTTGAAAGAGCGTTTAGACAACTATCACGATGTGATGTTGCATCAGTTGGAAGAAGCCAAATTGAACTTACGTCATCAAGTTTTGGCGATGCACGATGATCAAGAACGTTGGAAAGACAAATGGACATCGAGACCAGAAGTGGTTACAAAAGATTGGTTGGAAATCATGCGCGAAAGATGGACAAATCTAATCGAGCAAAGGGATGTACTCATTAACGATTGCAAGAGGTTGAATCTACCTGTCGATGAGATCTTCGAATCCAACGAAAAGCTCATAGCCCAACTTGAAGCTGAACTGGAATCTGAAGAGCTAAATTGCCGTTTTCAGAGTGAATTTATCGAAGAACTTCAGAGACACGAAGAAGAGGAATGGTCAGTCGCTAGACGACGATTACCCAAATTACACGACTGGCTGGACTCTTGGGAGAGTCGAATACATTTGCAAACGAAAAATCAGCCTGAATCATTGAAGGAAGAGTCAGCACAGCAAGAAGCTAATTCCTTTATCGAGAGAAAGATCGCCGAGCTAAGGGATGCAGTGGAATGCGTGCAATTACTTAGAGGTGAAGAATTGGCGGAAGAGCACTGGAATGAATTGAAAGAGATATTGGAGCTTGGAGCATTGAAACGGATGAGCGACATCACGCTAGGACATTTGTTGAAGAGTGGTCCGCTCATTAAGAGTAATTTGGATCGCGTTAAGGTTTGTTTAATTTTTCAGATCATTGTTTGTGATAATTAAGCGATAGTTTTTTCATAATGATTTGTGTGAATGAAGGATATTACAAAACGAGCTGCAGCTGAAAGTGGCATTCGACAGGCTCTCACGGAATTGGAAGCTTGGGAAAGCTACACGTCACTACCGTTGCAAGAATCGAAAGACAGTAAAAATGTTAGAATTTACATAGTAGGAGATTATGGCGCATTGCTTGTTAGAGCTGGTAAATATCTATCACTTTATAGAACTAAATAATTTGACAATAAATATTTTCAAGTAAACATTAAATTACAGGCGAGCTGAGACTAATTTTGGAAGGTGCAAAAGGTGCTGCAGGCTACGAGAGATTTGCTTCAAGGGCTGCAAGGTGCGAGGCAGCTTTGAGTGAATTGGAAGAGCGAATAAAAATACTGAGCGTTGTTCAAAGGAAATGGATTTATCTTGACCCCGTGTATAGCAGTGGTGCTGCACCTAATGATTCTGGTAGATGGATACGTGCTGATAAAGAATTTAGGTATAGATTATATTGACGAATATGTTATTTTGCTTTATTTTCACTGATGACAATGGTATGTTTAGGTACTTTATGGGAGAAATAGCAAGAGATCCGAAAATTCCCTCCTTGAGAAAATTACCTTTCCATGCTCTAACAAATCTCAAAGATCTTATGGACAGATGTCAAAGAAGCTTGGATGACTTCTTAGAGGTAAAAATTTCTAGTTGGGTTTTCAAAGTAACTTTAAAATGTGAAAGAAAATTTTCTTCATACAGGAAAAGAGATCAGCTTACCCAAGGCTGTATTTCTTGAGCGACGAAGATCTTCTTGAACTAGTATCTGGAAAAGGAAAGGGACTCGACGTTCATCTATCAAAATTGTACCAAGGAGTTGGCTCAAGTGAAAAAGAAGGAAGCTACGTCACAAGTGTAATATCTCCAGAAGGAGAAAAGTTGAAGCTCTCGGAGAAAATAAGTTTGGCAGCAACGTTCCCACAGTGGCTCATCAATTTAGAAGAGGGCATACGAAATGCACTGCAGCAGAGCTTGAACACTTGTTTACTTGAGCAGACGCCAGACATATCTACGTATCCAACGCAAATACTTTTACTTTGCGAGAGAATACGTTTCACGGAAAAATGCGAGATGGCAATGGAAGACGATGCTATGGGCTTGAAAAATCTAATGAAATATCTGGAAAATCAAAGGACGCGTTACAGAAGTTTAGAAGATCCCGACAACCCATTGAAATCGTTGAAGGCTAAGAATTTATTGCTCGAGACAGTTCATCACCTGCACGTCGTTAGAAATCTATTGGACGCCGTAGCAGATAAGGAAAAGCTCAAGTGGAACTGGAGTCGTCAAGTTAGAACTTACAAAAGCGTGAGTAATTTTTCTCGAATGTTAAATTTACACAATCTATCAATCTATCACAATTTCGATAATTGCAGGGTGGCGGAGCTCTAATACGTTGCTCCAAAGCGGAATTTCCATATCGATTCGAATATCAAGGAGCAGCAGTGGGTCTCGTGAGAACGCCATTGACTGAGAAATGCTATCTCGCGCTAACACAAGCCATGAAATTAGGATTAGGCGGCAGTCCGACCGGGCCGGCTGGTACTGGGAAAACCGAGAGCGTCAAAGCCCTCGGTAGTATCTTAGGTCGCCGAGTGCTCGTATTCAATTGCGACGAAGGTAGGTGTATAATCAATCCAGACGGTATTGAAAGAGAAGACGAAGAAGTAGAAGAAGCGATCGAATCGACACAATGGACTCTTTTATCTATTTTTTCCCGTTACAAAAAGGAATGGACGCCGGCAGTATGCGTCGGATCCTGAGTGGCTTAGCGCAAGCGGGCGCCTGGGGCTGTTTCGACGAATTCAATCGTCTTGAGGAGAGCACAATGAGCGCTGTGGCGATGCTGATAAGGCCATTACAGGAAGCGGTGCGAGACGGCGCCACTCGAGCGAATCTCGGTGGACTGGAGATACCAGTCGACCCGCATTGTTGTCTGTTTATCACGATGAATCCAGCTGGCGACGATTACGGCGGCAGACGCAAACTGCCCGATTCGCTTGCCCGACTATTTCGGCCTATTGGCATGGCTCATCCCAACAAAACCAACATCGTTAGATCGCTTCTCGAGTGCGCGGGCTTTGTCAATGCCGGCAGATTGGCCAATCAATTGGTCGAGACCTTCGACACGGCGGAAAAACTTTTGTCCAAGCAGCCGCATTATGACTGGGGATTGAGAGCACTTCGATCGGTTTTGAATGCTATTCCATTGTCGAGTGGCTCCGATAACGAAGCTATTGAAGTGGCCAGGTGGCGTGATTGTTTTGTTTCTTATTGTTCCGCGCGAAACTGTGTCAATTGATTTTTCAATTTTTTACCCTTTCTCTCTGTCTCTTTGTTCTTTAGAATGTTGACGGGAATTTACGTGTCTACGATGCCGAAATTGGTTGAAGAGGACGCCGCGAAATTTTTAACGCTGTTGAATGACGTTTTTCCCAATACTGACGCATCCGCTTTGGCCAAGAGAAAAGATAAATTGCAATCTGTTCTTGCTAATATGTGCGAAGTTCAAGGGTTGCACGATAGTTTGATCAGCAAGTGTACTCAACTGAACGATCAGTTGCACAGCAGAAGTGGCGTGGCTATTGTTGGACCGCCGGGTTGTGGCAAAACTCTGATCATCAGAACCTTGGCTGAAACGTTGTCGAAAATGGACGAAGCTGTGAAGTTGTATCAAGTGTATCCGGGAGCTATTTCCAAATCGAAATTACTTGGTAGTGTTGATTCTCAAACGAGGTATATCATCCATTTTTGTTGTTATTAAGCTTCTGAAAATGAAATGTAAAATGACATTTTCTACGAGTTTAGAGAATTCAAGGAAGGTTTGGTTTCAAACATTATTTCTAACTCTGAAAATAAACCATTGTGGATTGTTCTCAATGGTGACGTAGAACCAGAGTGGGCGGAAGCTCTGAACTCTGCTTTGGATGACAATCGTATTCTTACATTACCTAATGGAGTGGGTATGAAACTGGGCAATGAAACACGGTAATTTTTCTTTCATTTCGTACATTTCTTCAAATAATAGTAATTTTTTTAATCAATAAATTTCAATTTCTTTAGATTTATATTCGAATCGCATAAACTATCAGGAGCAAGCCCGGCAACTGTCTCCCGATTAGGAATCGTATTTCTGGGAGCTATTTCTCCATCAATTCTAATGAAGCCTTCATCGCTGAAAGATTTTACATCCACAGCGACAGATATCATAATGACTCATCTGACTCATATTATAGAACAAGTACTAAAAGCCAAAAAAGAACAGAAATCTGCATCGGGATTGTTACACGGAGCATTAGTACACTTTCAAAATGCTACTACGCAAGCTAATTGTACTCAAGCTTTGTTGGCTTCAGTGTGCAGTCAAATGGAAGATCCAACTTCGCGCGATGAGTTGGCACGAGCAATTTATCAGCTTACTGGCGTTTGGTAATGACTCTCTTTAATAGCGTAAATGTGAATTTATTGTTGTGAAAATAATTTTCATTTGATAATACAGGTGTCCCGATTCGAATAATCCTTGCGATGTTCTGTACAACAAGCAAAAAGACATTTTAGATTCTTTCACTATCGAAGCAAAAACGATAAAAACTGAAGAAGGACCCATCTATTTATCAGGTATAATTTATGTTAGATTAATTTATGGTCATAAAGTCATTGTTTTTAACCGATGAAAATTTTAGGACCAATGCAGAGAGGAGTGAATACAACATTACCGTGGATTAGATTCGGACAAGCAGTGATATTCCGAGGGCCAACAGGTTGCGGAAAAAATGCATTGCTATCCGCGGCAATAACATCGCTGAAAAACGAAACAGACGAAGCTATCTCAGTCATAAAGAGCTCATCATTGTATGGATCTAAAGATCTCATAACTAGATTGAAAAGATCTTGCATCAAATTAGATTCGTCAGCGGGTAGCAGACAGTACCGATCGAAAAATGGATCCCGTATGATTCTAATTGTTGAAGATTTACACTTGGCGTCGCAGAATTTACAAGAATTAATAAGGCAACTGATTCAAGAAGGTGGCTTTTACGAAGATGATTTAGAATTCGCGAAAATACCCTTGACTATACTGACAACGGGAGATTTGTCAACAAAGTTGTATCCAAGATTAGATTCTTTGTTGGCTTCGCATTATTTACCGTAAAGAAAATTGATTGTTTCAATTTTAATAATATCTTCTTTTTAATAATTAACCATTTGATATGAAACTTTCAGCTCTATAAAACCAAAAGACTTAGACGCAATTGTTGACCTACATTTGAGGGAATCTCTGAAGAGCGACGAAATGGTGGTCAGAGCATGGATATCAAAAATGTCTCCAACGGTAGTTGAAGCTTTCAATGAAATAGCAACTGAAAAATCAACCGTAAAGTGGACGCCGAGAGACTTGATGACGTGGATTGATTCATTGAAATATTACCCTGAACCAGATACCGAAGCTAATATCACGGGCTACTTGATTGACGCTTCACGTCGACTTTTCCGACCAAAGTAGGCTTAACACTACAATTAAATTTTGAAAAAAAAATTTTGAATTTATGTATTTTCTGTTTTTTAGACTACAACTAAAACAGCAAAAACGATTGGAAGCAATAGTGAATTCCCGTACGACATCCCGCGCCAGTTCGGGAGATGACGTTTACGTGTGGAAAGGCGCCAACAATGGCTTAACAATATTGTCAGACGCTCATTGGAAAGCCGAGCTTGAGAACGCGATAACGAGGTGTATCCGAGAAGGCGATACAATGTCAACAAACATTTCCTCGTACTTGTTGGAAATAGCAGCTGGTATAAGTTGGGGTCTTGGTTGCGAGCAAAGAGGCATACTTCTAACTGGTCGTCCGGGAGCTGGTAGAAAGTCGGCAACAAAGATTGTTTCCGTTACTTCATCTCTAAAACTCATTGATTCAGCACCTGGTAAAGGCAAAGCAGCTGTGAAATCAGCTGTTCAATCAGCTGGCATCGACGGCGAGTGGACGATCCTGTTGCTCGAAGAACATCATCTACGCGAAGATGATTTTGCCATTTTAGCCAGTGCGATTATTTCCAATGGCGAGGTACCGGGTCTTTACACGACGGAAGAGCTTGATGGTCTCATTGCACCACTTTCTGATTTGGCGGCTAGAGAAGAATTCCCAGGAAGCTTGGAGCAGTACTTGTACTATCGTGAGTCATCAAAGTTTATTCATAATTTTTTTTTTTAATTTGACAAAATACTATCAGAATTATATTTATATAGGTTTAAGAAAATACTTAAGGGTAGTTGTTATCGTCGATTCGAACGACCTGAAAGAACCATGGCTATCTGGCTCAAATCTCCTACGTCACTGTATCCAAACAACCGGTCAAAGCTTAGGCAGCGATTGGTGGCTAATGGAAAGTTCACTGATCGAGTTAGCAAGCCTGTACAAAGACCCAACGAAAGAAATGACAGACGAGTCGAGCGGCGTGGTCGAAGTCGTACAGGCGCACGTTACTGCTCCAATACAGCAGCAAGCGCCAGCAAGATTCCTTGCACTGGTGAACAAGTGGAAGGAGCTGAGAGAGAGTTGGATCAATGATATCGCAGCGAAATTGAAGCATTTGGAGGCGGGTATCGAGAGACTGAAAGAAGCTGGCGATCGAGTGGCTAAACTCGAAGAAGATGCTACGAAGCAGAGACGAGAACTTGAGGTATCATGTATCAAAGTAATGAAAAAAAAATGTGCAGAGCTTTTTTTAAAAAATCGAATGTATTCACATTTCAGATCGAAAAAGGCAAAGCAAACGCCGCGCTGGAGCAGATAACAGCGACAATGCGCGGGGCGACCGGTCAAAGAACCGAAATGGCATCGTTGAAAAGCGAAACGGAGCGTGAAAGCATCGAGCTTGTACGTCGCAAAGCCGACATTGAGAGCGAACTCGGCAACGTCGAGCCGCTGGTCGAGCAAGCGTCGCAAGCGGTAGCGAATATCAGTTCTGACGCTTTATCGGAAGTTCGTTCGTTGCGTGCGCCACCCGCGCCGGTGCGCGATGTTCTCGAGGGAGTACTGAGGTTAATGGGCATTCGCGATACCTCGTGGAATAGCATGAAGACTTTCTTGGCGAAGCGGGGGATCAAAGAGGAGATACGTAATTGGGATGCAAGACGCAGCTCGCCGGCGAGTCTCGACGCCGTCGCTAGGTTAATCAAAGAAAGACCGGAAAGTTTCGATGAGAAAACTGCCAAGAGGGCTTCGGTTGCCGCTGCACCTTTGGCTGCTTGGGTATTGGCGAATTTGCAGTATGGACAGATATTGCAACAAGTCGCGCCGTTGGAAAGAGAGCAACGAGTACTCGCTGAGTGAGTTTTTGTCTTTCTTAACGACGAATTCGAAGCTGCAATTTAGAATAACCGTATTTTCTATTTTCTTTTATAGTCGATTGGCAGCAGCTGAAGCGCAAATCGGAAAATTAGAGTCCGGATTGAACACCGTTGAAAGCAAAGTGGCTCATTTACAAGAAGAGCTTGCAGCCCATACTCGGGGTGCAGCTGAGCTTCAATTGCGCATGGAGGCCACCGAAGCGAGTCTCAATACAGCTCGATCGTTACTCGGGAAACTCGATGCGGAACACAGCGACTGGCGAGGACAGTTTCAGACTCTGACAGAGAGGAAAAGTAAAATTGGTATCGAAGCGGCAGCCGCAGCTGCATTGCTTACTTACCAGGTACTATCTATACCAATATTAAACTTTTCGAAGTAATATTGACCGTAATTGTGGCTTTAGAATCCAGCAGCCAAGAACGACGAGAAACGAAAGCACGCGATCGAGCTACTGATAAGCGAACGCGACAGATTGCAGTGGCGAGCGCAAGGCTTGCCTGTCGATACCGAAAGTTTCATCGGCGCAGCGCGAGCAATAAGAGGCAACTTGGTGCCTCTCTTCCTGGATCCCTCGGGTGTAGCGGTTAATTGGTTGAAATTCAACATTGGCGAGACGAGATTGGAAATTTCTCGACCCGGCGACTCGCGTTTCCTTACCAGCGTCGAGTTAGCCGTGAGATTTGGCAAACCACTTCTTGTCGAGGAAGTCATCGAACTGCCAGCTATACTTCTACCTTTGTTGCGAAAAAGACCATTGAGAATCGGAGACAGAAGTCTACCGGCTCAGCAAGGATTCCAATTGTTCCTGGCAACGAGGCAAGATAGTTTGGCAGACGAATTACCAAGCGAAGCTGACGCGACGCTAGTGAAAATCAGTCTAGGCGCTGGAAGTAGAAGTTTAGCCGAGAGACTAGTCGAGAAAGCTATCCTGCAAGAGACGCCGGAGATCGAGTTGAAACGCCGAGAAGCTCTCGAACGCGAAGAGCAACTGTCGGGTGAAATCGAAGCTGCTCGCTTGGAACTTCTCGTGCAACTGGGTGATGCTCGCGGTCAGGATATTCTTCAAGAATCGCAAAGCGGTGGTGGTGGATTACTTGCTACGCTCGAGTTAACTCAGTCTAAAGCCAAGGAAATTGCTAAAGCTCTTGAAGACAGCCGACGTGATCTTGAGAATATCAATAAAAGAAGCAAGGATCACGAGAGGCTTGCTAAATTCACGGCGATTATGTACAAGTTCGTTAGGTCATTTTCTGCTTTGAGCTCGTTGTACGTATTCACGGCGGAGGCGATTACGGAAATATTTTTGGAAGCGGAAAGAACTAGATTTGGACTTGGCAAAGACGAGCGTGAGAAAACTCTGGAGAAAACGTAAGCAAATCTTTTAAAAATGTTTTGCAATGAAAACGTTAATTTCATTTATAAATATTTCAGTGTGATATCGCTGACGCTGCACCATTGCACAAGAGCAGCGTACAGGAAACACCGGCTACCCATGGCTCTTCATCTAGCGATGTCGCTCAGCTCGATAACAGACGAGCAACGCAATCTGCTAACGAGCGGCGAAGGCACGTACGTTGGTTTGGAATTTGATTTGCCTGATTTTATTTTACCCGAGCAGAGATCCGCTGTGAAAGGTCTTATCACGACTATACCCACGGTAATTTATAAATTCAATTCATCTTTTAAAACAGAAATAAATTCGGTCGAGCAATAATTGATTTATTTACGATATTTAGATGGCACAAAAATTGAAAGCCAGCTGGGTTAACAACATTGTCAGTATTTACGCGGAGGACAATTTAAATAATTTCGAAAAGATTCTAGTCATTCAAGCTCTCCACCCCGAGCACTTACATACGGCTTTATCCAAATGGTGCTCTCAGCAACTGGGTAAGCCTTTTGAAGTTACTTTTAAAAAATTCGAATTATTTTGGAAAATATGATTTTTTAGGAGTACGAAATTTAACGCCACCATCATGGACTTTGAAGCAAATAGCCAAAGAAAATGCGAAAAAACCAATATTGCTACTGTTGTCACCTGGAGCCGATCCAGAACCAGAATTAAGTAGTCTGGTAGCTAATCAAATGGTCACAACTCATGGATTCGTCGAAGTGTCTTTAGGCCAAGGTCACGTTGGCCAAGCTGAATCTGCATTAGAAATGGCATGCAAGTAAGTTATGATTATATTTTTATCATTCGCTTGCTATTACAGTCAGGCTGTCAACATAATATTTTGAATACAGGCAAGGAAGTTGGATCCTTTTGAGCAACCTGCAACTCGCTCTGAACTGGTTACCACGACTTGAAGCTTTATTACGTTCACCAAGCTGCACGAGTCACAAAAATCCAAACACGAGAATTTGGCTGAGCACGGAAGAATGTTCTGGATTCTATCCAGGACTTTCAGGATTGTGCTTGAAATTAGCATACGAACCACCAGAAGGTGTAAAGAGAAACGTAAAACGTTCCCTACAACAGTTGCAACAACGGCAGCCACCGATCAAGGATGCTGGAAAATTATTGATGATTTCTTGGCTGCATGCTACACTTCAAGAGCGAAGAAAGTGAGTCGTCTTCAATACGTGCTTTTGGTCTTATTAATTGAATTTTTTTTCGTGATATAGGTTTGTACCCCAAGGCTGGATCAAAGCTTACGCGTGGAGCGAGGCAGACCTCGAAGCTGCTTGTGAGTTAGTCATTCAAAAATACGCAACAATGAAGCAATTAGGCGACGACTGGGAAGCCGACCGAGGTGTCCTCGACGTAGCTGTCTACGGAGGATTATTGCAAGATGAATACGACATGAGGATGTTACGAGCGATACTTAGGCATACTTGGTCCAAAGATATCTATCTCGGTCGACGTAAACTTGGAGGAATCCTTAGCGTGCCGAAAGCTGCGTCTGAAAATCCTTTGACGTTGACCGATAGGTTGGACGATACTGATGCAATTCAGATGTACTTTGGCTTACCAGCTAATGCACATAGGGCTTGGGAAAAGTCAGCCGCTGAATTGAGTTTGCGATATCTGAACGGTAAGATCAATAAATTTCCGAGTAAGTTTGAAAATTTTATATCACGATATCTTGCCTTTTTAGAAATTTCAAGAAATACACTGAAAATCAAAAGACAAAGCACCGAAGGAAGAGTTTCGTCGTCGATATCAAAAACTACTAAACAGTTGAAACTCGTGATAGATCAGCAGAGAATCGACGATCCGAAAAGCGCGTCGAAAGATAACGACGAAGACCCTTTAAGACGATTCTTCAGCGACGAGATAAATACGACAAGGCAGTTGCTACGAATGGTTAGATCAGATCTTGATAGTCTGCGATCAGCCGACGATCTAAAGGTACGTAGTTTATCTTCATCCAATTATTTAAATTATTGCACTTTAATTCAAAGGTGACAAAAAAAATAAAACTTTTATCTGCATTTCGCGCGCAGACTCCTTCAAAGTGGATCGCACAATGGCATTCGGGACCCCAAGAAATCATTCCATTTGTGAATAGATTGGTATCGAGGTATCAATCGCTCATCTCGTTAAGTGGTTTGCCAAGTAGAGTGGAGTTATCGTGGTTTTCTCGGCCCGATGCTTTCCTCTCGGCTCTCAAGCAATACACTGCACGACAGACGGGCAAAGCCTTCGAAAATCTGCGGTTGAAGACCAAGTGGGCGAGCGAAACTGATAGAGAGGGCAGTTGGAGGATATCTGTACTCGTTGAGGGTCTCCTTTTGACTGGTAAGAATGATGGTATATTTGAAATTTTCGGAATATATGTAAAAAATGTAATGTATATTTTAGGTGCACGAATAGACAATGGCGTGCTAGATGAAGTAACTGCAAATGCAAGTTCGGCGATAACGGCACCCCCATGCCTCATTGCCTTCGTTGACGATATTCACGACGAGGATGACGATGAAGGTGAAAATGACGTGGAGTTAACGAGTGATCTTTGCGCCTTGAGCGTACCTGTCTACACAGACTCGTTTAGGAATCACCTGATCTGCGCGCTTCCCGTGCCCTATACCCGCGAGCAACGAGATATCTGGCATCAGCGTGGCATCAGCTTTCATTTGCGATCTTAATCAAGAGGATTAAACTTTCAGTCAAATGCTGTATCCTGATGCGAAAGTTTTTAGTGAATTTAGTACGAATCAAATAAAGTTTATATAGTTAAGTTATTAAATATTAGTATAGTTGTCAAATATAGTTTAGTTATTTATTTATTTATTCATAAAAGTTACATAACATATTTTATACAAAAAATTATTTTACTACTGAAATATAATCTATAATGTAGGACGTGAATGGATTACATGAATTTTCGGATTTGCTTAAAAAAATATTATAACCACAGAATATTGGTGCTCTCTACTAAGTTTACAACTATTATCTAGGTTCTTATACCCAAAATACATTAGTGGAAATAAAATATGAAAGACATTGAATTACAATTGAAAATAATTTTAAAATGAAAAGTCATTGAAGCACAAAAATTTTAAACATAATTATAATGGGATCATTAAAATAATTTATTGACCATCGATTTTAATAAATTTCAAACGAAGATTGCTAACTTTCAATGTTATGCTCATTAGAAACTTGAAGTCTTTGCTGGCATCAATCGGTTCCAAGTAGAAGTCGCGCAGGATTTGAGCAGTCACAGTTGTTGCTTCCAACAAAGCAAATTTTTGTCCTGTATCAAAAAATAGTAATCTTCATAATATTAAATTAATTTTGACGACATGTTTATTTAAAATAATTAAATCCGTTCAGATTGACAAAGTGTTAAATAACTTGAATACAAAAATTTAGTTTAATAGCACACATATGATCTCACTTCATGGTTTAATACAGAAAATGAACGGATATTGACCTACTTTATCGTTTATGTGATTTAATCGCGTTATATCATCGAAGTTGCTATCGTTTAACATACTAGTAGAGCAATTATATTTTTATATTCTTACCGATACATGAGCGTATTCCACCACTGAAAGGCATGTACGCAAAAGGATGCTGATTTTTCAAATTTTCTGGTAAAAATCTGTCGGGATCAAACTTGGTAGGCTCGGGCCAAAATTTAGGATCTCTGTGGACATCAAAGACACTGACGATTACTTCTGATCCTGGCGGAATTCGGTAATTACCTAAAACATTTTTGTAATAGATTTTTTAATTGATTAGAATATATCATTCCGGCTCAATAAAAAAGGAAGATATATAGAAATATTTTTCGTTTATTTTACTCAGTTCTACTTCTTCGCTTATTAAACGAGCAAAAAGTGGTACGGTGGGAAGTATTCGCAAGGATTCTTTTAAGCATCTTCCAAGATAATCCATCTTTTTCAGGTGTTTCGTAGTTAAAGGACCAGTATAATCACCCAAGACTTCGCACACTTCAGCTCTTGCTAGATCCTGATAAGAAACGACTTTCTCTTTGCAAACGAAATTATTTAGATAAGTTGTTATCTAAGCAACGATATCTCACCTGTGCTTCTTTATTTTCTGCCAGAAGAGTTAACAGATAGCATATTGTCACACCTGTTGTTTCAAAACCCTATACGAAATTTTATTTACATGAATGGAGAAATCTCTTCAAAATATTAAGATGACTTTAGAAATGATTTAAAAGAAAGATTGTTTACCGCTGTTATCACTGTTAAAAATTCTTCGCAAACGCCAATTTCATTGATCTGACCTTTTTTTTCAGCTAACAACAATAAATCCAATACTCCCAAAGCCTTTTTTAGTTCTAGAAGACAAGAATTTTTATGTCATGTAGAATGATTATCATCTATTCAGTATTACCCATTAAAGCCCAGGCAAAAACGGGCTAGGTGGCCTCAAACTAACTATGCCATTCATAGGCAAATTGAAAAAAAAATTACCCGTGTTTTTTCTTTTGTCATTTGCAATGGTTTATAAAAAGTTATTCAAACAAATTATTTCAAAAAATTTTATTCTGAAAAAATAAAAGCACTAACCGATTCTACGATAAAATTCAAGACGAAAACCTATATGACATTTTTTTCAAGCTCTATTTTGTTAGTGTAAAATCATTATAAACAATTAGAAGTTTTTTAAAATTTTATTATTTTTAAAAACTAATTGCACCAATCGATTCTATAGAAAAAATCATGAAGAAAATCTATTTGACGTTTTTTATCAAAATTCATTTTGTTGGTGTGAAATTGTTTTAATCAATCACTGCTCAAGAATCACTACTCGAGTAGAAATTTTTTGATAACAATTTTACACAAACAAAAAGAATACCGACGAAAAAACGCCAAATAGGTTTCTTCATCATTTTTTCCATAAAATTTTCCATAAAATCGAATGGTGTAAATAGTTTTTCAGAATCATAAATTTTAAAATAATTTTCATTTGTTTATAACGATTTTACACTAACAAAATAGAGTTTGGAAAAAACGTCATATAGGTTTTCGCCTTGAATTTTGTCGTAGGATCGATTGGTGCTTTTATTTTGGCAGAATAAAATTTTTTCTAATAATTAGTTTAAATAACTTTTTATAAACAATTGCAAATGACAAAAGAAAAAAACATAGTTAGTTTGAGGCTACCTAGCCCAGTTTTTGTCTGGATTTTAATGGGTTGATAGAAATAATAATTACTTTTCTCATCGCCTGCAAATTTTGTTTCAGTATCTGCACTATTATGAAAATAACTATAATCTGTTTGTTCATGAAACAGTCGTCGCTCTTGAGTCACCTATGAAAGATTCGCGATTAGCACTTATTGATGACCTATATTCAATAATGGAAACAAGGGAATTTACCTTCCATTTGAAGTCATCAAATATTTCATTTATTCTTTTTATGCGTCTTCCAAGCGGTACGTACTTCAACATCCAATTCAATACGTAAGGTCTCCCAATTCTTTTGAAATAAATTAAAGACGTAAGTTGTTTGATGATGTCATGTAAAAGTACGATTAATTTAATGCGTTATTTTATTTCAAAATAACGAGTTCAAAATTTATTAAGCAATCTGCTAATAGCAGTTATCTATTTTGTTACGACAATATATTTACTAAACTTGTGTCTTGAAATAGAGAAAGAGGAGGAGAAAAATGCACGATAAATAAAATATTTTGAGTCGCCAAATTTAGTATATAGTTACGCTTTCGGCTATCAACCTTGACCTATATCCTAAATAAACAATATGAAAAAATTACAATACTTTACCTGTAAACATATACTTTATGAAACTTTTCAATGGCTTTCTGAAAGTTTTCTTTATTAACTGGCATAGCGTCAACGTCAAAATCCATCGAATCTGTAACATACAAATACAAATTTCCATTTATTTTATTTCAAGATATAACACTTATAAATATTTATAATAATGTGAGATTTTATCGAATTACCACAGACAGCTTCAAAGGCGCAATTTAAAAACATAGGTATAACATTCTTGACGACGCTTTCTCCTTGAGAACGAAGCTCGTCAGACAAATGCATGGCGCGTTTACCAAATTTCTCGGCGTATTTTTCTAAGCAAGTTGTAGTGAAAGCTTGCACTAACATTTTGTGACGCCGTTGCCAAAGTTCATCTAGAAAATACACGTTATTAGTTACTTCTCTATAGCGTTATTGAACATGCAAGTACTAAATTTTTTTACCACTGGACGTGAAAATGCCGTTATTGCCAGTAATCCTGAGCATTTCGTATCCTATGGTGCTTTTATGTGTGTTTTTTCGGCTTGTTACGATAATCTATGTGAAAATATAAAAAATGTATAATTATATCCTATGAGATTAAGAGCTGAGTTTCTTATTCACAACGTTCGATAATTATTACCTTGATATCATCTGGATGTCGAATTATAACTGACGCTTTTGAGAGACCCCATATTTTAAAAATCGGATAATACTTGTCTGAAAAATTGCGCACCTCATTCCAAAGTTTTTCTGAAAAAATCAATTAAAGTAAGGGAGTTAATTGGCAACTAAGCAAAAAACTTGTCACCCGGAACTCTTTTCACAGTAACGACTAGGTCGCTGTAGTTTTCCCGATTACGCTATTACGCAACTAGTAGATTTGATTAAACCGGCCGCTCTCGGTGAAGTCGATATTTCTCAGAAATTTTGTTATAAAAAATGCGAATTCTAGAGTATCGCCGCTTATGTTATTTTTGTTAATTTGTTGCTCGAGGGATTTGCATTTTCTTATTTATTACGGATGCATTACTCATACTGTGATAATGATATCTAATATCCGAGAATGGACTTTTATAGTGTTTATGCTTTTTAGTTTTTGAACTAATTAACGTTAAACCATATTTCCTCCTACAGTGAAAATTAAATCATTCGAATCAATATTCAAATGCGCTTCTTTTTTTTATCATCTTTGAAAGCTTCGCTCTCAAGCACATTTAAAATTTATTTTTGCAGATAAATTGCACGTTTGAATATGTAATGAGTACTTCATGCAAAAATCAAATTACGAGCAACACCATATGATGATTTTATTCATAATTGCGCGTTAAAAAATAATTTATTTGCCATCACAATCAAACTTTTACGTTGTAAGATTTACTAAATATTGTGGAAATAGATTTTTCCCTAAAAATTAAGCAATTTATTAACCTTAAAGGGTGCGCTAGCTCGCTAGCAAGCTTCAAACATTTAATTATTAAGTTATATTTATTATCAGGTCATATCATGTTCTACGAAAATTCTGATTTTTTTTGAGAATTCTTAAAATATTATAACTCTTGTAGCGAATCTCTAAAGATAATACGTATAGAAAAGAGATAATAATGTAATTTTATTTCTGAAAGCATCGGCACAATGATTGATGACTTTTTATTTTTATTTATCATTCTTTGTTTCAGTACATGTTTTTAACAAGCGCAGTGACGCATACGTCAAGCACAACAAGTAAATCTTACAAGTTTAAAAAAAAAATTTATTTTCAATTAGTAAATTACTCAGCTTACCAGAAGGAAAATTAAATGAGAACAAATTTCCAAAAACTGGGTACGAAGGTGGTCCAGGAATTCGATTTATCATTTTTCCATGTTCACTAAATGTTCTCCACGACCAATCATATAATACAAATAATAATGCAAATGACAAACAAAGAATCAGCAGCATTGTACTTTCAATGCACTAAATCAATTTTTATGAGAGCGCAAGTTGCGTACCGTTAGACTTGAACGCCGATTGAGAAGTGAACAGATCTCTCAGGTGAACTTATTATATAAGACTTAAAAGTAAATGTTCGACATTTTTGTAAAAATGTGCGGACATATACCTCGCCGCAATGCGTAATAATGACTGCTATTACTGTTTTCGTATTTATTTAGGTAAAAAAATAATGGGGTTTGTCAAATTTTCGTAGGGCATAGAAAATCTTGTTCTACTTGTGCGATAACGTTATCGATACGTGTAGGTAGCTATATTTTGATCAAGTTTTCATACAGCGTATTAGTGTAATCTGAGTTATGCTTACATAAAGAAATTTCTAAATGTGAGCTGTAAATCTCTCATAATAATAATCACAAATTTTACCTGCTACGTTAATGTACGAATATTTTTATATTTATCATCCAATTCGTAATGCCGATTTGCAATATAAATATTATAAATCTAATGTTTGATCCATTTTTCATGACTATTTGAATAGATAAGAAAATCACTATATCATCATTTATATATGGGACGATAACTGTCGGTCTTTTTATATTTATCGATAAACCGTTGCAAGTTTCTGTTTCGTATTTTTTCTCCTGAATTTTGACCATAGATTTAAGCTTTAATCGCTCATCTGCACCGACATTACTATGTTTGTATCTCCCACTTTCTCAAGGATGGTCGAAGTAGAGAGGGGAGATACGTTTGAATATTTTAATTCTTCGTTTTATCTTTATTTTCTCTGGTTATAACAACTTTGTTACTTTCACATAAACATTTTTTCACTTTGAAAAACTATTACGCAATATTTTGCTAAGAACATAAATTTTGTTACTGTCAAACAGTTGAGAAAATGTATGAAACTGATCAATATAAAAATCTTACAGTATAAACCTGAAATACGATTCAATCATTAAGGGACTTGCTACATAAGCGGACATCGAAAGACTGAGATCAGATGCCGGACATGTCCAGAGGTGTGAAAATAAATTGGTTGTTTGACATTAGCTACAAAATTTTGTAAATGGTTATTTTGGGCCAGGCAAAAACATTTGGCAGGATAAAAGCAAACAATCAATTGATTTTTTCACCTCCAGGCACGTCCGGCGTCCCGTCGCTCGGAGTCAGTCATCCCATGTGCGCTTATGTAGAAAGTCCCTAATTCTACAGTATTTTCAATAATCATTTTTTTAATTTATGAATCAATTACTAGAAAACTGACCGTAATATCTTTTGCTATTGTTTAAGTAAAGTACTGAAAATCTTGTAAAGTACGTACTGATATTCTATGCTACTCATATAATTAACGAGCTCGTACAACTGAATGTGCTATTCTGCACGTTGTTTTTAATGCGACATTGATTTTCAGTAGCATGAAGCGTTTAGCGCTATAATAACGCGTGTAACGTAAGTATTATAATGTTTTACTACGATAATGTTGAAATTATTTTAGTTTTTTTTATTCCTTAGAAGATGTATGATCGCAAAGTTTACACTAATTTTCAATTTGAGCCGGCAAATGATTGGATATGAAAAATTATACAGAATACCGTTCTATATGCTGAAAATATGTCACAGCGTCACATTGATGGTTCAATAAGAATTACCCCAAAATACTCACGTGACCCTTTATATATCTTTGCGATAACTGCTGTTGACCGATTTGTAATATTTGTCAGCTCAAGCTGTCGACCCATACAGAAAAAGAAGGGAACATTCAATAATCTGCAAGTTTTTCTGATTCAATAAGAACGTATTTTGCCAATGTGGGAGTTTATAGATCGTGAGTGACTCAGAATAATATATTTCGTGCTGAAATATCAAAGTAATCTTCGGCTTTATTTATGTGTGTCTTATAATCTCCAAATTTAATACGCCTTTTTGCGATTAGAAAATATACAATCTTTCAGATTTGCTGAGAAAAGCTTCAAATGATTTGTTCGTCCTTTAGGAAAAATGTGTTTACTGCTAAGAAAGTCCCTGCTCGTGATATGTTTTAGTTAACATTTTATTAAACTTATTAAATACTAATACATATAAAAAGTTTTATGCTCTCACATATACATAACAAGAAAATGCAACGTGAAATGAAAAAAAATTAATATTTTGGTAAAATAAAGATAATTTATGTCCAAGGTATTTGAGGAGAAAAACAAGAAATAATGTGCTGTAGTAAAGTGCTTTATTTTTCATAAAATTTAATAAACACTAGAAGTTAAAATCATTTATCTCTGCTTTTATCGAGGAAAAAATATAATGATTGAATTACCATCAGTGAATTACAATAAAGTTTCGACTGTGTGTGACATCTTCGTTACACGCAATGCTGTATTCTCGCACAACTCGGTAAGAATTGTCTGGACGACGTTAAGTTTTCAGAATGTCATATTAAAATATAAGTACTATTATTATAGGTGATTGTTTGGTAGCGAGATTTACCGAGAAGTGTCAAGTTTGAGAAGTACTTTGTTCAATTAATGAATAGATTGACTCTAAACTTCTTATGAAATTCAACACTTTGTTTTGTTTTCAACTATTTTATTGGTCCTGTTCTGCTGTCATGTATTACTGCAGCTTTCAAATAAGATATGATAATCGTTACCACATTACATATTTCTCTTCGTTATAACTTGTGTTTTTATTATAATTTTTCTTTTAATTTTTGAACGACAAGAATAAAGTGCTTTTTTTCTTTTTCTTGATTACTTTGTATTTTCATCCAACCAATATCTCGCTTGTACATTTTTTTTCTCGGCTGTTGTACAAATTCTTTTGCAGTGAGAATGATTTATATTAAAATAGTCAGTTCTTACACTACAGTAATATAACGATAATGATCGTAACAGTATTAAGTTTAAACTTACTTCTTTTTTCGTGATATTTTCATAATATTAAGGGGCTACAAACGCACAGTACGCTCAAGCGTTTCGACCGAGGAGAACGAAAAATTTACACTTCTATCTTTACAAAGAATCTTGAAAACTATCGTACATCAGAATTTGAAAGAATAGCAAATTTTAGAATAATTAGCAGTCTCAAATACTATACGTTAAGATTTCGTTGTATTTCATTCAAACAATTACATTTAGAATACGTAGTACAATATTTATAGCCATTCTGTTTGAGTGCCTTATTATTCAATTACAATGGAAATTATTTGGATCAGAGAACAATGGGTTTATTGAAAGGTATTGTGATTTTCATACATTTTTATTTAATGCACTAGCAGCCCCTTAAGTTAACAACAGCATTCGATATTCTTCACACTTGATCTTTTTGACTAGTAATTGTAACTTTTAATAAATAAATATATAAATAGGATTTTTTTTAAGTATCATACATGCGCTGAATTACATTACTGCATAAGAGGAGAATCGAAAACATATTAATATTAGAAAAAACTTATTTAGCATTATTAACTTAAGCATACATCAGGAGTGATCTTAAATGATAGAAGTAACAACAATATAACAATGATACATTTTGATGCTTACATTCTTACTAGGAATAAAATTACATAATCATAAATAACCTACATCAACAATATTCGAATTGGATAAAAAAAAATAATTCGTTACGAAGGGAAAGATCGCATAGCTCATTACATTATATGTCAGAAGTAATCATATCACACGGGAAGAAAGCACATGTAGTCGGTCTCTGCGTCGGAACGCAATTTTTTTTCCATTACAAAAGAATGCCGAACGTGGAAGAACAAAGATTTCATGAGGAAAGTAATTTTCCTGAAAGGTTCATATTTTTTTTTTTTTATATCTTCTCAAGTAATACAGTTATATAACTCTAATTGTCTTCGACTCACGTTTATATACAACAGGGAACTTTTACAAAAATTTGTTCATTTAGTTATATAATCATGGCAAGATATCGTGAATAAAATTCTTTTTTTTTCTTTTACTCCGTTAGTCGAAATGATAATTCGCGCCTCTTAAAAAGATTATAGTACATACAAACAGCAATGGTGAATTAATTTCTTGCGGAAGATACATACGCGTGTACCGAATAAGCTTGTATTACTGCAACTTTTTTTTAGCTCTTCGCACAGAGGATTTGCGTCAGAACCGTAATACGAATAAACATGGCTCACTCGACGCTTTTCCTTTTTTTTTAATATACTTCGCTACTTTTTTTTTGTCTTTTAATACTTTGGTGTTTGTCTGTTGAAGTTTTACATAGAAATTGCTGCCTTTCTTATGTTTTTATATTAGGAACTCGCTCCGCCTATGTACTCTTGGTCGTCTACAATTGTTTATTTTCGAATTTTTCACAACCACTCGTAGTTCTTTTTTCCTTCCCACTTCTTCTACGCATATCGCAAAACAACCGAAGTCCGTTTTGATTCTGAGCGAGCTCCAACGAAATTCGAAAAACGATAAAGTAAAGGTAAATATCACAGTGGATGTTAAGTTAGTTAAGATGATAAATGTAAGAAATTAAGGATATTTAAAAAGATCTAACACTTTACATTGTTACATTAGGAATTATTTTTTTCATGTAACATTCATTAACGATTTCGTGTTCTACAATTTACAAACTCCCTATAATATACCATAAGATTGTTCTTTCTCCTCTCTTCCATATTATTATATATATACTCTAATAAGTAACAGTCGCTATAATGATAAAAACAAAACGTATAGATATAACGTTATTTAAAACTCTCATTACGTTATTATGTCGCAAAGTCAGATCTACATATCGCGGTATATATAGTTAAAACATCGGCAAAAAAATATACAAAATAAAAAAAATGCTCAGCAGAGGAATGAGTGTCGATTAAGCGACGTTTATACAAACTAACGTTAAGTGGAAGAAAGAAAGAAAAAAAGTTTCGCAATGAACTTTTTAATACGCTTCTATGCCTACTTTCTTCGCGAGCAGCAGAAAGTTACACAGAATATAAATTCACATAACTCAAGGTTAATCCACGCGCATATAAGCCACCCAAATTTACGCGGAGCTTAATAATTGAAACGAAGTGAAAAAAAAACCATAATCGCTCAAGGACTGTTAGTTCTAAAACTTCGTTTGCTTAATGACTTTTTTTAAAATTTCGATCGCGCGCGTTCTATATTTAAGCCTCTCGAGCGCCGCGAACTGCACACTCGTATATATCTTAGCCAAACGACAATAATTCAATCGTAGTAAGCAAAAGAGAAATAAGTGTCCATTGTACATACGTTTGCTACTTTTCCCTATACGCCCTCATCGATTTATCGAATTCTTTCTCGCGAGCGAGTCTCGTCTCTTGTGTGGGTAGGCAAAGTGTTCGCGAGCAGCGCGAATTTTTCATTCTTTCTCCCTTCGTTTTCTTTTCTTTCTTTTTTGTTATTTACAATAGACTTTCTTCTCGAAAAAAGGGAGGGACATATGCAAACGATCGTCGTTGTGTGTCTCGAACGTATACTGTCCCAAATGAGAAAAAAAGGAATTTTTTATTTAGAATTCGTTTTGTCCTAAAACACGCGCAAATACGTCGAAAGACTTCGTCAAATCAAAGACGACGACTTTTCGTTGCAATGCTCGTAATAATGCGTCATGTTATTCGCATTCCGCCGTGGAATCTATACCATTAGACAACGTACATACAAGCGTATTTATTATATGTAATATCTATATTATATAATCAACGAAAAACTCAACGACAGACGTCATATTACAATGTGAAAGAGATACGATCGAGAGTGAACGACGTCGACCTGCTCGCGTGGTGGCCATCACCTCACTTTCCCTCGTTCAAATTGATTGTCCTCCGAATTATTATTGCTCTAAAAACGTAAAATCATAGAGTTCAATATTTATATATATATACTTATATATGATGTATATTTATGCGCCGATGGCGCGCAGCAGGCCGACGTCTCGCTCTCGAAAATCTGAGAGGAAGGCAATGTTGTGTTCCGACAATGCACACACGTAGTTTTATATTTATAGCCGCGTTTCTATACTCAAACTTCTTCTCACCGCTCCCGGCTCGTCTCTATATACCCACGCAATAGCACTCGCATCCCTAAATATCCTCTATGTAACGTGCTTTCGACTGGTACACGCAACCGATAGCCGATATGCTTTCGTTCGCGTAGTTTTTGCTGTTGGACCTTACAAGGCATTATTTTATTTTTTTCTTTATTTATATTTATTTATTTATGTACTTTTTTGTTTGTTCGGAGCTTTCTGTTTATTAACGTACTTGGGAATATATATATTTTTTTATTCGTCGATTTTTTTAAACATCGAGAAAACGAATGTGGGAATTCGATTCTTCGTCGACAATCCTTTTTAGTGCCTTGGCTCTTGCTAATTCACTTAAACGATTGACATAATTTAACTAGAGTCGTGTTTTTGCATATATATATATAGGCATGCATATAATATACATATGTAATCGGCTAAGATATTTAATGTCATTAAATATATATATTTATACCGTACGGCCGTTGTAAAAAGAAGCGCGACGATTGGTACATTTTTTTTTTCATTTTTTTTTCTCTTTATATTTTTCATTTCGGAAAGAAGAACTTTTTCGTGGAGATTGTCAGATTCGATATTTAATTGTGATTTGTAAAAAAAAGCCATTTAAATCTTTCGTTACAGGTAATAACATTTTAAAAATACTTTTTTTTTCGTGATATTTTCGTTTTCAAACTTTTTTTATCATTATATATATACTTTTCAAGTCAGATATTTTTTTTCTGTGATGTAGTGATAGTATAAAATGTATCAAGGTAATAACGATTAATTATTTATTTATTTTTTTGTTGGTGTATTTTGTACGACTATATAGTTTAATATATTAACCCCCGATAAATTTCAAATTTAATCGGCCTCATATCTTACGTCAATAATGATATGGAATCCAAATAGCGTAGAGTGTTTAATACTGTATTTGGTAAAATCTGATAAAATTTGATTAGCTTTCTTTTGAAAAATACTTTTTTGTTTGTTTTGTTCTCATTCGTTTGCACGCGGAAAATTCGAATTAGATCAAAGAAAAAATCTCGTAAAAATACAATCTTGGAGTACATTAGTAAAATATCTTTTTTGCCCCTTCGGAAAAAAATGAGAAAAAAACACGCGCATTAACGTTTCTTGCCATTATACGATACCTAACAATCTGCAATAAGTTACTTGGTTTTACACGATGAAGTCCGTTATAAAGCTACACAGTTGTACGAACAAAAGAACGTACTTACGAGAATTGCTCTCCTCTACATCCGTACATTAACGACACGAAAAAAAAAAAATAAAACGTAAAAAAGTCACAGATGGAAGGATGTGTCGTATAGCTATATTACATAATGATAATAATAACACGCGATGAATTCTCATCCTACAACATCGCGCACTTGCCGAAAAAGAAGACCCTTCGATAAAACACGACCTTATCATAGAGTCGATATTACGGTAGATTAGATTATACTTATGTGTGTATGTATAACAATAGCAGTATAATAGTATAGTTTCAGCGATAGACCGCTTCTAATAGCTAATTGGTGTTCGTACGTTGATCCCTCTTTTTCATATTGGTACTGGAATAAATACCTATGTTCGTCTCTCGTTTTAATTTGCCACTCCGATTCGTGTTGTTTTTATTTTTTCTTTTTTTTTTAAGAAAATAACGTTTTATTTATTTTTTTTCAGCATCCAATTTTTTTCGAATTTTTTTTTTCACAAATACAAATTGACATTTCGATTTCGTCCCTCCATTACTTTTCTTTCATTTTTTTGGTTCGGTGAAATATCCCAATTGTTTAAAAAAAAACTCCATGCCGGTCATTTTTTTACTTTGTTTTTAAAGGTAGTGATGTGTCATATATATTTGGATTGGTACGGAACATCCATAAAACGATGGCGTCACAGACGCACAATTACGAAGGAATTTGTTCAATTATACGATTAGAATTACCATAGTAAATGTAATAAATTTAATTGTTTATGCCCTTAATCATTTAGTCGCGTGTTCCCGTGCTAGAATTCTTCTTACTCCTTTTTATTTGCAGCTAATCTCTTTCTCCCGACTTTCATTTCACGATTCTCTTACCACTCGTCGCTCTTAATTACACACTCGTACGTTATTTAATAATATATATATATATATATATATATGTATATTTTTATAATATAATTTTTATATATATATACTTTTTTGTTCGTTTTAACGGTTAAAAGTCTGATATGAACGTTAAAATTTGTTCCTTGCTTTCGACACAGTAATAATACGTATTGTAAACGCGTAGAAATGTCGTCCTATTCCACTGTTTCCTCATCTTCTTTCTTAGCTCGAGAAGTACAATATATATTAAAATCCGTTGTAGAATTGTTCAATTAAATTGGTTCTATACACTCATTTAAGACATCTTTTCCCTGCTCTCTAATATATAACCTTATTTTTTTTTTCTTTTAACAATCCTAAGTCGAATCGTTCGAATTCGAAATTACTTCGCATTATAACGCTGGGAAGAATCAAGAAATAGTATATATAAGTGAATGTGTAAGTTACCGGTGAATACTCTTGAATAAGAGGCGGAAAAAAAAATAACGGAAGTATATATTCTCGATGGCGTTTCCACGCTTGCAGCAACAGCAGCTCTGCCTCTGGGAAGAATGCGAGAGTGAGAGAGAGAGAGAGAGTGTGTGTGTAGTATTATAAGTTGGGTCAAGGCTTGCGGCGTTTTCTTCAGCTTTGAAAAGGCGGGGGCGCGTTCATCAAGTTTGCGCCCACCTCCACCTTCGTCGTCGTAGTCTCGTTACGCGTACTCATCGCGGGATCATGCCATGTTGTCCGTGTCCTCCGTCACCAGTTGGAATTGCTCTTGGCCTAAGTCAGATCATTCATCAGAAACTTCACGGAATTCATCGCGATATTTTTTTTCTCTTCTGCTTTTCTTTCTCTCTCTTTCTCTCTTTTTTTTAATGACATCCCGGAGCACCGTAAATTATAATTGCATTCGAGGAAAGAAATATACAAACTCGAAAGCGCAATGGTGTGTTTTAATGAACAAATGTGCTTTAATAAAATAATAATGCAAGAGCTTTTAATGGAGAATTTTCAATATACATATATCGCGATATTGCATTAATGAGCGCGCGTTCAATATTCAAAATGACCTGCCAATAATCGTTCCAATGATTTCAATACATTTTAATCAATGCTCGTTGTCGTCATTACGATTGATAATTTCAACTAAAATTGAAAATCAAGTTTTAATGAATAATTGCGATAATTGTAGGTACAGACAACTGAACCATGTCGACGTACAAATGCATTGTAACGAGGATGAAATTTAACAAGCTGTCCGCTAATTGAAAATAGATTGTTCAATTTGGCGTAGATTAATAATATATTCCGTGCCATTGTTGTTACGTGCTATATGTACAAATGTATACAAAGAGACTATATTGCGTTTAACCACATTCGAATTTCTCTGAATAAATCGCGCGAGCATTGTCATTCTAAACGCGAACTGCTGTGCATGTATAACCATTATAATCGTATCTGCAAATAATCCAAATGAACTCGGGTAGCCAAAAATAAATAAAAATACAAGTAAAGCAAAGCAAACGTCAGTTCTAACAATAAACCTATCGAAATGAGAAAGAGAGAGAGAGAGAGAGAGAGAGAGAGAGAGAGAGAGAGAGAAAAAGAACATAGAGAGCATTGGAAATAGCATCGGAGTAGAGGAGGGCATACCGGTGGGAAATCAATAGGTGAATCGATTAGCTTTGGATGTATGGCGCAAAAAAGCTCGTCGAGCACAAACAAAAAAAAACAAGAATGCTAATGAGTGCGGCACAGATCCGCGCGCGCTTCTCTGAAAAAAAGGCAATTAACGTGCAAATGGGGGGGGGGGGGGGGAGCCAATAAAAAAAAATTCAAGAAAAGAAAAAAAAATCCGAAAAACTGAATTAGAGCTTACTGTGAAGATAGGCAGCAAGGTCACGATCCTCGGCTTGCAACGCCAACTCCCGGGGCGTGTTGCCGTTGCGGTCCCGCACGGTGAGCTTGGCCCCACCGGCCACCAGCATGCAGCAGATCGATCGGCGTTTTTGTTGAGCTGCTTTGTGCAGAGCTGTCTGACCTCTGAAACACATATGCACACACGCACACACGCGTGTTTTAGTTGGATTAGTTTCAATTTCAAATCCACACACTGTTTTCGTTCCGTCGACTAATTTATACTTTTTCGAGCTGATTGATTTATTACACGCTCTCTTTCTCACTATAAGACACGCGGAGCTTTGAAAAATTTGATCTGTCGACCCGGAATTTCGAGGGCTAAAAATATACAAGCTAAGGAAAGGAAGGGAGGAGGGCGGAGGGGCAGCTATTAATCCGCGTCAAGAGCATCATCAAGCGAGAACCGAAACGAGAAATGGAGTGCATTGTATCGACGTGCCTTGTTTTCCAAGATTAATGCACTTTCTTTATTAGCTGCCGAAAAAAAAAATATATACGCGCGGCTCTTTCATTAGTCCAAGCCACCGTGATTAGCTTTGTTTTCGCAATGGAACGAATTTTTTTGATATCTAATTTCACACAACGCTTGTCATTACGAAAAGTCGGAACTGGAAATAGTTCCAACTACATTTCGAAAAAAAAAGACGACATTGATTCATTCCTAATCCAACTTCCGCCACCCCGAACACGAGCCAAGAAAAACTACATTTCTGTCTTAGACTTTTTCACGAAATTCAATGCTACACGTTGCATTGTGTCGAGTTCTCATCGAACAATATCTCCTTTCTCTTTCAAACATAACACTTTTACAAAAAAAAAAAAAAAAGAAGAAAAAGAAGAATAAGAAGAAAATGTAACTCACTTGTCATTGTCGACCATGTTGAGTATGGTGGGTGGAGCGCAAGCGATGAGATACCTAACGATATCCTTATGTCCGAGACGTGATGCAATATGCAGTCCCGTCTGGCCGGTGGCGTCGATCGACAATAACGAGTAGCCGCGCGCGTGCAATTGCTTCAGCCCATTCAAATCGCCAACTTTGGCGGCGCGCAATATCCCATCCGACGTCTTCTCCAGTAGCTCCGTGCTGAACGTGTGTACCTCCGAGCTCAAACCGAACAGTCTGTCCCGGGGGCTGCAATTGCATATAATTCATTCAAAAAAAAAAAATGCTTTTTCCACGTTAATTCACGAAGCCCGGAGAAACCTCCGAGTAAAGAGCTTTTAGTTTCGAAACTTCCGAAATTGGGTAGTTTATATTCCGGAGCAGCTCGCTCGCTCGCTCTATCGAGTTGTATTTTTTTCCAGTGGAAATGCGCGAGCTGGCGCTCTACTTCGGTATAAAGTTTAACGAAGTATACGTGTGTGTGTGTGTGTGTGTGTGTGCAGAAGGGAAGCCAGAGAGACGACGACGATGAACGACTTATCATTTAAATCGCCCATACCATTATTGCCGCAGTGGCGGCAGCAGCAGCAGCCACGAAGTACGACTATGAAATTGAAATCTCCGTCATAAATTGCGAGTGCAAAGGAGGAGAGAGAGAGAGAGAGAAAAAAACGAATAATCAAACGAACGTTGTTCAAAGATGATACATTAAAGTGTGTTTCACGATTCGCTGAGAATTAATATCTCGAAACTGGCTTTATTATATTCAGTATAAATACTCGAGTTCTTAAGCAAAACGCAATTCCAACCTTTGACGTCACCGACCTACATTGTACCGTTGATAAAACTACGCGCATATATATGTATTTCGGAAATGTAAATACGACAAATGTCGACTGTACGTATATACGTTCGACGTCAGTCGTGCAGTAATTACTTATAAACGTTCGACGTCAAAGAAACGTATGTTAACGGTCAAATTAATAAGCGTAAAAGTATCATCTATTAATAACGACTGAATCTCATTGTTTGCACATTGAAAAAACTCGTTTCGATTCTTTCGAAATACTTGTTTGTATGTACACAAACAAGCGGCATTGTTTTGCCAACAAACACTGCAGCACGCCGCGCACGTGCGGATGACCAATCGTGCGTTATTGCACTTGCGTTTCATAGAAAAATGTTTTTAAAAAAACAGATTAAAAATTTCGATTTAAAAAAACATTTCAATTTCCACTCGACGATTTAAACATCAACGACCCGTGCACTCTCTCTCTCTCTCTCTCACGTTCGATTTCGTATATTTTTGCACTTGACACGTGTCCCTTTCGCGGTATCTTTACTAAAAATACTGGTTTGCCCACGTCTGCGAGCAAAAATATTCTACCGTTCCATCGATGTTTCTCTTTTTATTTATTTTTTTTTAAACTTTCGAACTAAAAGTTGTTCGTTGCTTACAAGGGTTTTCGTGTACCTTGTTAGATCAGAGTTTCATTGTGCGTTTCAGAATTCGAACGTTAACAACATAACACAGCTGCCGATATACCAACAATAGCATCATACTTTTCTGAAAAGACTTTACAGACGTTCCTTTCTTCAATAACGTAACGAGAGCTCTCGCCTTACAAGTATATCGCGCGCACGTCTGCCCCGTAATTCGAACAAAAAAAAATAACAAGATCCAGGTTGAAAAAGAACACGTGTTTTTTTGGAAAACGGGGCACATGCCCATTTGTGTCAAAAAAAGCATGTGTCCCTCGG
>JAWWMK010000021.1:7661399-7695938 GCA_035047105.1 Galeopsomyia nigrocyanea | reverse complement strand
TAAATATATTTTGTACTTAATTTTAATAAATTCACTTTCAAATTGAGCCTAAGGTACAACCAAGTATCCGGACGGGGAGCATGTGTCTCACCGAAGGACACATGCTTTTTTTGACACAAATGGGCATGTGCCCCGTTTTCCAAAAAAACGCGTGTTCTTTTTCAACCGGGATGAAGCGAAAAAACGAGAATTGAAGATCCTCGTAAATGTCAGCTGAATTAAAAGTCCATTAAACTGATTAATCCGATAAAAGTTGCAGAAGGGACACGATTGTATTCTTAGCATGGTAATGATTCAATTTCTAGCGACGAGCATCGTGAATAATAAACGACGATTGCGAGAGACCGTACAGCTTCTCACTCGCTCTCTAGTCAAAATTCAGTTCGGCAGTCAGACAGGCAGACGAGTCAATCGGGGAGTGCTCTAATAAGTCTCAATAATTCACGATGACCCACTTTACCCCCGACGAGGCTATTGATAATTGAGTAAGGCGAAAACCAGCGTCACTAAAGCAAAAGTCAATGAATTTATACCCTTCTTGGGCTCGCGATGCCCCAGGATGGAAGAAAGAAGTTCGTGTGTACTTTTGGATCAAGCTGTAGTACCAAGAAAACTAATGTTATACGAGAGTTAAGTATTACTTGCATATTTGCAGGATAAGTTAGCTTATACGTCGAGGAACAAATCCTTAAAGTCAACAGTAAATTTGAATTTAGAACGAGACATAAGTTTCCACACTCATCTTTCTCCATATAGTGCAAGTTTGTAACTTGAAAAATGTATGTTATGTGTATCTTTGACGCATGAAAAAAAAAACAGAAACTTCACTTCTGCGCAATTTTTCAGCTCGTCGGATATATAGAGACAAATTTCACACGGAGTATAGAAGGAACATTCCGTTTGATCGCGGTGGAAAAAAGTTGAAGCATTCAATTTATAAAAGTCCATATAAGACTGTTCCAATCCGACATTACTATCAGTCTAGATTTTCGTTACTGCAAAACTCTCGCGAGAGTACGCCATTAATTTTCATGCTGTTCGCGTTACACATTTCGCTAACAAATCACGAAAGAAAAAAAAAAATAACAGAAAGGGGAGAAAAATCGATGCAACGTGTACAGAGACGGCATGGCTAACTTTGTTTTCGCTTCTCCTCCGTCATCAAGTTGAACATCGATCGCGAAATCGAACGAGGAAATCGAACAATTTCCCATCGTATAGAGCGGCAAAGTCACGGCCATAGACTAGTCAAAAAAAAAAAAAAAGAGAGAAGAGAAGATAATCTGACCTGATAAAAGTAGGTGGATCCGGATGTTGAAGATGCGCCGGTGGGCCGGTAGATGCGAACGAGTGTTGCGAATGTTGTTTGGACGAAGTAGAGCCAACTTTGGACGAAGTGCCACCACCGCCAAGTTGCCTTGTGTCCTCGTAATTGAGGTAGTTGTCAGAACGCTTCGACTGTTGGCGCGACTTTGCCTGAGGCTGTTGCTGCTGCTGCTGCTGCTCATCGCGAGACTCGGAGTGCCGATTGTTGTTCCCCGCCGCTGCCGCCGCCGCCGCACTCTCCGTCGAGCGTGCACTCGTCGACGTCGCCTTCTTTTCTGCGGATGTTTTGCGCCGGTCGTCTCTTCAATTCGAACACCCACATTTACAGACACAGCGTAGCAGTTTCGAGGAAACGAGGGATTTCGTTTTTTTTTTAGGATCAGGAAACATGCGGGTTTAATTTTTTTTTCTTTTTGTTGCGGTTCTTCATTTCTTATCCTTAATTAGTTTCAAGTTTCTACATTGAAGCTTCAGCGAGTGATATTGAAGAGCGAATAACTTTCCAGTGAGTATGACACGGAAGAAGCTTAATGCAATATCTTTGCGCGGCAAGTTACAAGAGTAATATGCTCCGTCGATACGCTATGTTAATGAGACGCGCGGGGGTGTATGTAGTATGGATGTTTACGTTAAGTACATAAGTTCTTGGCAAAACTTTCCACGACGACGACGACACTCGCGACAATGAGTTTCACTAGCGTAAGCTGATTAGCTAAGTGTGGTCGTGCTAAAATATCAAAGGCAAATTTTCATGCTCCAACTTTTATTTTTTATTTTTTAGCGTGCGCTGACTGGCAGCAAAGTCGCGAGCTTTTTACGAAAGTATAACGCTGCTGCATAGCTTGCTACTAAAGAAAAGATGAGTGACACGCTAAAAAGCGCTAACGGGCGTGTTTCGCCGCAAAAAGGGAAAGAATAATGTAGTAAAATGCATCCAGTTGAAAACTCAAGGCAGCTTTTAAGCGCGATATTATCGTGGAGCAAGTCAAAGAGATATTTTTTTCATATCGGACGAAACTTAATGAAAAAGAAATTCTTGCAGATCAGATCGATTTTATTTATTTCTTTTTTTTTCTCCGTACCCTTCGCTTGATTTATTTTACGACGCGCAACATCAAGTTTTATTACTTTTGCACTGATTTTTCTGTAATGCCAAGTTGGAAAAAAAAAATTATGCGCGCGTCCGGCAGAAACAGTATATTAAATATTTTCGATATTAAATCGCGGATACCGCGACGTATAGCAGCAGCTATAGCCGCTCGTCAAGCCAAAATTAATCGCAGCATCATCGATACACAACGTAGTTTATACAACGCGGCGCGTACAATCACTATAAAAATATCAAGTTTTAATCGACTCTCCCACCCTACGCTTTACGATAAAAGCGTCACTGCACACTGGCACCGAAGATATCCGGAGCTTTCAGCGTGTCGATAAATATTCCACGTGCATCAAATAATGCAGATTGCCGCAAAGCTTGCAAAAGATCGTCGTGCAAAAGCGAGACATAAAAATGAGAGACAGAGAGAGAGAGAAAGAGACAGAAGGATTTCCAAGGCAATACTGAAAAGCGAGATATTTTCCGTTTGTCGGATAAAAAGTTCTACCTTGATGGTTGATTGTCGGTGGACTGCTGATGCTGCTGAGTTTGCGAGTTTTGGCTTGCAGGACCTTCTTGTAGTACGTAGATGGCCTCGCTTACGACGTCCGTAACGTAATGCAACTGCTCCTGAGCTCGGTCGATTCGGAAAAACCGTTCCGCCGTGCAAGCTAAAATCAGCACGCACACGCAAAAAAAAAAATTACCCTTTATTTTTACGTCCAGAGAATCGCAGGGAAAATAAAATATAGATGTGATGTCGTTACGACAGCCCCGCGAGCACCGCGCGAGAGGTAAAAACGCATTCGGAGCGACTGCGCGTTCTTTTGCTGGTTTTAAATGTGGATGATATTACGCGTGTTGGCGCTGGCAATGCTCTTCTCTTTGTTAAAAGCTTATACGTGATGGGGGTCAGAGAGCGAAAAAACTTTTCATCGCTGGCGAGTGGTACTCTGCTGTTAAGCGATTTTATTATTTATTTTTGGAAATTTAGGTGAGTCATAAAGAATATACTTGTGAAAAATTGCTCTAATTTGGAAAAAACTTTTCATAACTGCTCTCGAAATTTACGTTATATTCGGTTTGCGTTCGTTTAATGAAAATTTCGGAGAACACGAGAATGAAACGTCTATTCGGGAAATACAAATAGAAATTCTTTTTAAAATAATTTTCAAATGGGAATGAAGTTGACGTTTGGTTATGAATCAACAATTATAAAGCAAGATTGTAAAAGTAGCTCGAGAAGTGCAAAAGTTAATTTAAATCGAATAAAAGTTACGAATTCGCCGAACGGTAATGAAATTTCGTAGTTGTGCCAACTACTCGAAACACGATGAATTAAAAGTTGGAAAAAAAAAAAAAAATAAAACTCACAATCGAGAAAGCAGCAACTATCCATTGGATACTCCTTGGCGAGTTGTTTCCTAAGCGAATCGAGATCCATGGCAGCGTCAAGCTCGAGCGGTTCAGCGGCCCATTGGGTGGCAGTCTTAGTCAGTCTTTCTTTGTCAGAATGGAAGTTCTCGTAGTCGACCATGCGAATCCTCATCAACGGCAGCTTTAGCCTCTCCAATTCTTGAGCCTTCTGACGTGGCTTGCCGGGATTCCGTCTTTTCGACAACATCGTCGCCTTGTTCAATAGGCTGAGCTTGATAATCGAGGGCAGCAGTCGACACGCCTCCCCGTCCACCTGTTCGTTTCGTTTGTTTTTTTTTCACCTCCATTAGCGAGCGAGTGACTGACGTGAGGGGGAGGGGATAGAGGAAGAGGGGATGGCGCGATGCTTTTAACTCGCAGGGCGAAATTCGATTGTCAAAGTGCACTTTTTTAAAAGCACGATTCCCGTCAATTAGCATATGCACCAGTAAGATTCGGCTACCCCCTAACTTTAGCCGACGTAATTGGCACGTGCTGCGGGCTTGTAAGCTCATCGGGATCCTGCTTGATGGTTATTTATATCGGGATTCGAAGACCTATTTATAGGCAAGATCGATTTTCGACTATTTTCATCCGTATGACAGTCCATTATTTCTTCAGGTTTGACAAGTTAATCAAGATCTTAATATATTATGAAGAGCGTGCAAAAAGAGCTGATTTTTTTTACATTCAAGTTTTTTTCAATATACTCTTTCTCTCTCTCTCTCGTGAAAGAGAGAAAGAAAGAGTCGATTTTCACTTGAAAATGAATATCGACAGCTTTCAAGAACCTTACTCTTCTTATACTATATCGCGTGACTGCCAACCTTCGTTTTTTTTTTTCTTCTTTTCTTTTCGAAAAAAAAAACAGAAACAATACATGCTTGTACTTGTATGGTAACAAAAACTTCAGCGCTCCGCATAAATAGTCGCGAAAGTTCTAGAAAAGTCTCGACACTTATGGATTAAAAGAAAACACAGAAAAGCAGTTTCATACATTGCAATCGAATTAGAATACAACGTTCATCAATCTTCAACGTAGGTGAAATGAATTTTTAAGGTCGCGGCTATTCGTCAACGTGTATACAAGTGCGACACATACAAACACACACACACACGATTTTCGAAGGTTGTAGTTAAGTTCACGGGAGAAGCCTTATATGTAAATGATCGATCGATATTATAACCGAACGAAAGTCTAATTTTAAGTAGACAAAAGAGAATAAGATGTATAATAATCATACCTGCATAGGTATAGTCCTTGTGGTGACGATAGTAGCGGTGCTGCATTGAGCGATACTGGTACCATGACCGCCGGCCTGCAGCAACGGCAACTGATAGGTGGTCAAACCAACGACCTCGATGAGGCCATCCTCGGTGGTGGGTTCGCGTCCGATACCACCGCCCCACGGATGCGTGCCACCGCCGTACGAGCCGATGTTGAGGAACAGTATCGCGTGCACGCGATGCTCCTTCAATTTGGCCGTCATGTCTTGGCCGTCGCACTCGAGCGTCACGAATTCCGACAGATCTTTCCAGCGACGCACCACCAAGTCTTTGCCGCCCATTTGGCCGTAGAACATCTTGTTGCGTAATCTCGAGTTGAAGCGCTCGGGATGAGCCTCTGTTAAAGAAAAATAAACTTGTTGAATATGCGCCGCACGAGTGCAGAAAGCTTCTCGATTCGATGCCACGCGAGAGACTTTTAAATAATTGACGAGTAAGAGAGATATACGCAAACCTCCCCACGTGTGTGCTGTTATCGCTTTAACAATTCAACCAGTTCACTTTTGCCGTTACGCGCGATACAGTTTTGTTTTTTTTTTTCCTTTCTATCTTTACGAGGCCAGAGCTTGCAGTAAAAAAGAAAGTAAAAAAAAAAAATTCTCCCTCTCGACTTGCATAATGAGATAGCCAAAGCACCCCAAGGCTATTCGCAAAGAAGAAGAAGCGAGAGAGAGTAAAGCGCGTGGTTTTGTTTTCCGAAACTTTTGAAAGCCATAATACGCTAGCTCTAAAGAGCAAAAGGTCGCGATGCGACGCAAAGCGCGCAGCGAAGCTTGTAATTTTGCATGAGCTCAAATTGCTAGGTATTCCTACGCGGAAATTAGGAGATTAGTTGTGTATGTGTGTGTCTGTGTATGCGCTTGAGCTTTTGCTGTCTTAAGAAAAGTGATATGTAGGCTAACTTCCGAAACACACGATTCTCTCCTCTCTAAGTGATTAGTTTTCAAGCGAAATTTCTCGTTTCAAAAGAGAAGATTTTCTCCGTTGCGTACGAAATCTCTTCAAAGGCATAGTATCGGATTTTTCTATTTTTTTTTACCGAAAAGCTGCTTCCTCTTTTTCCGTCCGAATTCCTCGCGAAAAAAAAAATCGCGTATGAGAAGTTCAAAGAGCGAGGAGGAGGAGGCGGCAACGGCTATGCGTCGCACGTGCGCGCAAGATCCTCTTATTTACGTCGGCACGCGAGTGAAAGAGAGAGAGAGAGAGAGAGAGAGAGAGATAGGTATCCCCGGTATTTTTGCACATACAGCAGCAGCAGTATAATGGGTATGTCTCTCTTTGAGTATATATTCAGAAGGAAGCTTTCACGCTAAATATTCAGTCGTTTCCTTGCAAGTTTTAACGGCTTTTTTGGTCAAGTGCAGCATACAGTTGCAAAAGCAGCAGAAGCAGGTGTTGCTATTGATCAAAAAAGAACATTCTCTCTCTCTCTTTCTTTGTCGTTATACATATTGCATAAATATCGCGAGCGCGATAAAGGACATATTATGCATTCCAGTACTGACCTCTGGCCTCGTGGAACTCGAGTGCGATGTGCGCGTCCACGCCCATGCTGAAGTAGTTGTTGACCACATTGAGCGGTAAGCTCTCTTTGCCTTTGGCGGCGTCCTCGTCGTTGCCCCCAGCCTCGGGATTTCTTTCCACCTCCAATTTCCATCGGTCCAGTATGGTAATTTCACTCTCGGCTAGACTCACCAGAATCTTGCCGATCGGCTCGTCCGTGTAACCACCGCCCCAACCCAATGCTCTTGCCAAATCGTTGCCTGTGCCGAGTGGCAATGTCCCGACGGCTGGTGCTGGTGTGATGCCGATTTGATCGAGTACCGACAATACCCAACCAACCGTGCCGTCGCCGCCGCAGGCGAGTATTCGCAGGTTCGGCACTTTCTTGAACAGCTCCAGTCTGCAAAATTGAATATTCGGGCTCGAATTTATTCGACGAGCGTGTAAGAGTTCCCTTGAGTGAGAGAGAGCGAGTGAATAAGTCAATGATGTTGGGTTATTTAACGCGATGTGCCTCTCTCTCTCTCTCTCTCACGCGAAATTATTGAGGGGGAAACTATACTTTTTTTTCTCACGCTCTCTCGCGTTTCTACTGCATATTGAAAGGAGCCAGTATTTTAGATGCAAGGGAATGTTTATTCATTAGGTTCGGTCGTTTTTTTTTATCTTTCGAGTCTGACGTCAATAGGGTCGCTATCTTAGTGCCATGAGAAAGGATTGTAAAAGAAACAAGAAATACCGGTGAAAGTTAATTTTTCGATGAAAGTTTTTGAGATATCGCTTAATCTTTACATTTAGGTATACGCACTTCATCTTCATATATGTCAAAAAATTTTAATCTCGCGCGCGAGACTCTCGCAGTTAATTCCTCTCGGACGCCGACGACCGCCGACGACGACGGCGACGACGACTCGGCGAAAATCAATTTTCATTTTGACTGATACGCTGGGGCTTATTACTCCCGACACGGATTTTTTTTTTTCCACTCGGGAGCACGGTAGATATTACATTTTTTTTCCAACACTGTAGTGCACGTCACGAAAAATATGGGTAATAACTTTAGAGCGGGAATGCCGTTACTGCATGAAATAAAAAAAAGTACTTTTGAAACATCCTTTTTTGAGTGGAAAAAAAATTTGATTTTGCTACAAAAGTGCATAACGAAATTTGCTTTGTTACAGCTAAAAAACTGCAGCACAGCCAACTTTAATCAACTTTGTTTAAAACAATCTTTGGCATTTGATGTATTTACGTTGATAGCGCTTATTTGTAAATGGCAATTTAACGTCGCGTACACGTTCACCGCGAGCGACGTTTTCGTTAATTTATTTTCAAACTCATTTGAAAGCATTATACACGTACACGCGCAGAGCCGAGCTAATTTAAATTACGAACAGTGCGCTTTTTCATTCGCAAACTGATGTTGAAGGCAAGTGAGAGCTCTAGAGCTTTACACTCGCCGATGCTGCGATTTCTCGAAATAAATCATCTGTGAAAAAAAAAATTGCAACGCTTTTTTTTTCAACGATAAAAAAATCATATTCGTTGGCAGAATTAATGGCTCGCTTCTAAAAGCATATAGCCGTCGGGGCAACAAAAAAGCACTATTGCCTTGAACGATAAATAATATTGTTATAGGTACGCGTGCACGCTTCGATTGCGTATATAGCAACGGAAAACTCTCTCTCTCTCTCTCTCTCTCTCTCTCTCTCTCTCGTCGGAGCGAGCTAAAGTGAAAAATGATTTACGGTTATGGTAAGCGACAGACTGTTGTCGATCGTTCGCACTTTTTTTTTCTCTATCTTGAGTGAGGAGTCGGAACTTCTAATATTGGTATATCACGATATAAAACGATTTGCTCGTCGTCAACACACCACACACGAAAGACGAAAAAAAAAACAAAAATGCTTGCGTGAGGTTCGTAAATTAAGTCAGCTTTTCTTATTCTTCTTCGCTCACGAAAAAAAAGAGCTCGGTCATCGGTAATTTTCTCATTCGATTGTGCGGACGTGCGAGGGAAAAAGGAAGAAAAATAGAAAGTTTTCATTGTTGGCAATTATTATATACGAGTTCGAGCATTATGATTACGTTAGGGCTTATTCCGTTTCCGCGGGCGCTACATAGCCGATAGATAAACCGCACGATATAGCTAGAGCTTCGGCCAATAACGCTGTAATTGGGTCATAGTAGGGAAACTTATACTTTAACAAGTATAGCTGAAAAGAACGAGGCGAATAAGGTAAACCGCGCGGTAATTGCGTTATTGTGGGCTAAAGTCATAGCAGAGCTTGCAAGCTCATACTCCCTCTCTGTGTATGTATGTGGTTCAGTGACGAAAATTGTGCGATTAAAATTTCAAGAAATTGCAGCGAGGGGAATTTCATTTCAAAAAGAACATTAAACCACTTTTCCACGGTAATTTTCAGGCGGCTACTTCGCTCTAAATTTTAACCAAAGCAACGACGCAGAGGGTTAATGAGAAAATTGGGACTACTACACGAGACTTTTCCGTGGCCGAGTCTGAAAAAGCGTTTAATTATGGAGAACTAACTAACGCGAGGAAGTAATTTTGCAAATGACAATTAGAGAAAAAAAAAAATCGTTTCTTTCGAAAATCACTTGTCCACACATTGTCGCGCGACTGTGTACACGGTAAATCAAGTCTATACTGCAAGGCTGCGAATCTAACGCGAGATATAATTTATGTGCTTCTTCGTCAACTCGTTGACGACACTCTAAGAGTATAAGATAACATTTCCGACGGAGTGAATTTATGTTCTCGAGCTTCGCTTCTTGCAAGATATTGTGTAACTTTAGAATTTTTTAAGAGGAACTTAGAGCGCTTCGTTATATTGTTGGCACATAATATTACGTCTCATTATCCTAGCCCTCCCCCCCCCCCTCCCCCGGCAAGGCAGCGAGAAGCTTTTTTTTTTCTCCGCGCGAAAAACAAAAAAAAAATAACTTTTTTTTGTTTTTGGGTTTGTTATGTTTTATTTCGCAACTTGCGTGTACATGCGCACTAGGTTACTTCATATTCGTAACGCATTTAATGTTTCTTTGACGCCGTATTCAGGTCACCAATTACGAATTTAACGTCAAAGTGTGTCCGCCAGGCGAAAATGAAAAAGAGAGTATAGCTCCTAGGAGTATAAAAATTAGTTCGTTTATATACGTTGTGTCTCTCTCTCTCTCTCTCTCTCTCTCTCTCTCTCTCTCTCTCTCTCTTGGCTAAAATTTCATTGTGCTGAAATTCCATTTCTATATAAAATGTCTATATTTGCACACCACACATGCAAACGCGCGAGTGCGCACGTGCCAGTGGAGTTTAATTCTTATCACATATATACGTATATTCCAATTCACTTCCGCTGAGGCCAATATCAATGCAATAATTAGGCCAAATTTGTGCACGGCTAACTTTACCAAACTGCAGAGACTGCACAGACACAAATATACTGCAAATTGTGTGCGGCAAGCTATACGATGCAAATTACAGTATACCGCTCAATTAAGCGAGCGTTACATATATTACTACACTGCCAGCGATGTGCAGTACAAGATATCGCGGGTCAACAATGAAATTTAATTTTCCGCTAATTCGTAAATACGTATATGCCTGCTATAACGTAGTGAGAAAAAAAACGTGTAAGAGTGCCTCTTGAGAGAGAGAGAGAGAGAGAGAGAGAGAGAGAGAGAGAGAGATAGAGAGAGAGAGAGAGAGAGAGAGAGACCGCCGCACTACGAACGTGACTGTGATAAATTATGCATAAATGGAAAATAGCATGATAAACTGGGCATTTTACAGGAAATGACTGCGACGACGACGAAGATACACCCGCGAAAATTTTGCATGCTATGCCGTAACTTTGAGTAATTGTATCCTCCAAAGTCGCGCGAGGTTATTAATTGTACTGTGTATTTTAATTTCACTTCTTGTTCCATTCTCTCTCTCTCTCTCTCTCTCTCTCTCTCTCCCGCGAGGAAACTGCAATATCTCTCTTTGTTAATGAGGATGAGAACATTAAATACACCTCGTTTTAGCAAAGTCTCATTAATAATTCATAGTGCTATCGGATTCTTTTTTTCTTTTACAACTACTACTTTTACTTTGAAGCGAATATGAAAAGAAAAAAGTTGCGGCACGGCAATTCTTTTCCATTACGATTTAATTGAAGTAAAAGCGTACATAAAACGCGAAAGAATTATTATTCCATACACATGGATTTCAAGAAGAAAGAAAATCCTGGCAATTCATCATTTAAGCTTCCTTTCTTTTTGTATGTGTGTGTGTGTGTGTGTGGGCCGTGGTATATTACAGTAACGATTAATCATGAAAAACGTCACATATAAGTAAACGCCCAACTTATTAATCTTTTCGTCGAGCTTGATTAATGCTGCTAAAGTAAAAATTCGACCTTATACAATACTCGAGAAGCAGCAAAATAAACTAATTGTTTTAAAAGAGAAGAAAAAACATTGAACTATTTGTCTATCCGTTTTTCAGAGATTGACTTTCGTATTTTTCGAAAGTTTCATTACGAAAACTAAAGTAATAAAAAGTTGCGCGATTGAGATGGAAGATGCATAAAATTCACCGGAGATATATAATATCCCCAATGCGATCCAAATCTCCGGAGCGTGATAAAATCCGAAAAATTTCAAATCAAACGAAAGAAAAGAAAAAGTAGAGGAGAGCTTAGACGTTGTCTCTAAAGCAAACGCTTCTGAGTAAGTTTCATTAGAAAGCTCGCACTTTGGCCTCCTTGCAGCAAGCGCATCAGCAGCAGCTATTTCATCAAGTTAGATCAGGCGTAGAGGAGGAGGCGTTTGGTTAAAGTCAAACTCGCGGGAAAAGGGAAATCATGAATACGTCAGAGAGACAGAGATCCTCCTCTACCTCTCGCGTGCTCTCGCAAGTACTTTATGAAGCGCGTACTAATTGAATAGTTTCGCGTCCCTTGTGTAAATCCCACGCAGCCTTTTTTTTCTCTTTTTAATTAAAAAGCCACTCGAAAGAGAAAGAGAGAGAAAAAAGAGAGTAATCCCCTAAAGTTGTTCATTTATTCACGCACTGTGTTGGAAAGCCAATACGTTCGTTCCTTTTTGTCCTCTCTCTCTCTCTCTCTCTCTCTCTCTCTCTCTCTCTCTCTCTCTCTCTCTCTCTATCTATCTCGTCTTATATTAAAAGCGCCAGCTGCAGAGACTGTTCGACTATTATACTCTCCCCCTCCCGAAATTAAGTATGGTTTTTCTGGCAGAAGCTAACACACGTGGGCAACGTTGTTGATCGGACGCGTTTGTTTTTCCGAGCGCGCAGCCCGCCGACACTTTACACGCAAGCACACACGGCTTGTATTCCACTGAGAATCTTGTATTCTCTTTCTCTACACACGTTGAGATGTACAATAATTAGCTGCGTGTCAGCGTGAATTCGTTTTTTTTCTGTGTTACATCAAACGGCATTGCTAATTTTGTAAGAGGATACTTTTTGGCCGTTTGATTAATTTATTTGCGTAAATAATTTAACAGCTCATTCCCCTATTCTCTTATCGATGCAATGTTAATTACAGTTTGCTTTTTTTTTAGAACGCGGTGCGCGTGGTTGTTATTTACGTCGAATAAAAACAATGCTAGGCAATTTTCCCTCGATTGTTTTGTAAATTGCGTAACTTGGTAACCAAAAGAAAATTATATCGAGTGTGCATCACGGAAAAACAATAAGAGAGTGAGAAAGAAAAATCAATAGCAATCGTCGAAAAAGTTCAGAGTAAATTTTGCTTTGCTTAAAAAAAAAGAAGATAACTCACCCCATTTTCGGTCCACCCTGAGTGAGATCGAAGACCTGCCGAGGATTGAGCAGCCACTGGAACTTCTGCAGTAGTTTGGCACCCTGGTTACCACCGGACTTGGGATTGATGAAAACGAGACACGGCATCACGCTACTCGTTGGTATTGGCTTGACAACCCACATCTTGCATGGATCTTCTTTCTCGTTCTCGTCCTTGCTCTTTTTCGGTTGATTTCGTTTCTTCTTCGGACTCTTTCTCAAGCTACTCTTGAAGTTGCCGCGTTTCGGCAATTTAACGAACCACGAGGGTGGCACGATGATGCAAGCGTGCAAGCCCAGCTCGCAAGCTTCGCCGACTCGTTGGGCATTGTAACACGATTCGCGATTGTGATAGGCGCTCTTGCACCAGCTGCAACTCACGGCGATGATCTCTTTGGAGGAGAAGCTGAGCTTCGACTGGAAGGACTTGTAGCAGTTGGAGCATTTGCCTTTCTGCGAGCGACGATGTACCCAGTGATGATTGGTGATTTTTTGCTCGCGATACTGACGCACGCCGACGTCGCGGAACGTCGGCTTGCAGGCGAAATTTAACGTCGAGGTGCACGCCGCGTGTGCCACCACTCGACAGCCCGAGCATTTCAGTCGGGGTCCGTGTTTCTGCAATGAATGTAATTGACGAACACGGTGAGCGAGTTTTTGACAATGATTCATTTTGCGAACTGAGTGATGGACCGAGTTAATGGACGAGCGGCTTATCGACATTGTTGCTCGCGAGTTTTACACCCTGACAGAGTGGAATTGGGAAAGTGCAATTAAACTATCCGTTGAATGTTCGTGGTTGCTGATTAATCGTCAAAAGTTTTCCGCGATTACGTATATTTCAACAAAAACACTCTCACACACACGTATACGTCTCTGCTGCTATTCAAGCTCATAAGGAAGTTATTTATTTCGGAGCGAATGAAACTTTTGGAATACCGCCAATTAATATAATGTACAAGCACGTGTCTTTTTGTGTGTCGTACAGCGACGGGAATATCCCACTTATTTCGTGATATAGAGACGTTTGACAGAAAAAAATTGAAAAAAAAAACACTTGTATTATGAATGATATAATCACAAAGTTTTTTCAAATAATAATACTACACATCGCGCTTGTGATTGTCATTTTGATATTCTAATTTGTAAAGTATATAAGCGGGAAGGGCATGCTTTATCAGCAGCATCAAAATGCATTAAATAAATACTCAATTCATCAAGTTAATCGGCGGTAATTAGCTTTGAGTATATATTGGAAAAAGAAATTTCTCTCTTCCTCTCTCTCTCTCCCGTCCGCGTGTACACCGGGAGAGCTCAAATAATTGGGATTGGACAGGATAATTATTCTCTGTGTAATGGGACCTTGTGCAAACTAATTCTCTTTGAATTTATACTACACAAACGTTTTCTTTTATTACGAATTCAATTTTCAAGCTTTCGACGTCTATATCCTTCGTCGTCGTCGTGTGCCATTTTCGTCGAGATAATTTGAATTGCGATGTTCGTATTATGTTGCATAATTTATGATTTTACGATAGAAAAATGAAATATGGTTCATTATTTTGCTATAATATGTGCAGCGCGCTATATTGATCGCCGAGGTAAACGGTAAAGCCATCTCTCGATGACGATTTAATGTGTGCCATTAAACTAGATTTATCCTTATGTCAATAAAACAAATGTGAAATGTCCCGTTTTTAAATCAGCGAACAAACCGATAAAAGTGTCACATTTATTCCGTTAAAACTTAACAATACCACTCTGGCTTCGTATTTCCATTTTGTGTGAAATACTATACTATCCATTAAAGGCCATTATCCCAAAGCAAATAGCATGCGCGCGAGGACTTTTCAACAACTGTCACATTTCGTCCACCCGATTATCAAAATTTCGAAAGATTAGATTATCAATTTTTTCCCCTCGTCGGCTTTACAATTCAACCTGTTACACGAACTCCTTTTCGGCAAATATATAACGTACGGAAATTCATTCAAACACATATTTCATTCTCCAAAACTGCGATAGTGCGCCCCATTACCTATGTATCTGAAAGCACCTACTAGCAAAACTAATCGACGTTCGCTGCTCTACAAAGATAACCCGCCGCAAACAAACGCAGTACGTCTCTATAAAGAGAAAAATACAAAAAATTTCGCTCAACAAGTACCGTCATCTCGATTCACCTCACGTTCGGTGAACTCAGTCTGTGAACAAATCTATCGAGTCAAAGAGGGATGGAAGGAAGCAAGGAGAGAAAAAAAAAGAAGAAAAGTTTTCTATCAAGAAAACTCACCGAGCAATCATTGACGTAACAAAATTCGCCGGAGGCAGCAGTAGGCACCCACAGATGTTCTCCATTCAAAGCATGCTCACCCCAGTCCGGTGTTGATCTCGGCTCCCTTTGGCCCGGACCAGTATCCTCCTTCTCGCTACAATCAGAAATAGAAAAAGCCCCATTTAAAGAAAAACCATCATCGTTTCCTCCCCCCGTTATCGCCCGCCAACAGCAACATTCAACCGTCGTCGCGGCCCATTTTACAAGACAAGATAGAACACCTGAATTGCCTCGCATCCTCGGGCAGCAAAGCGGTGTAACGGCATTGAATCTCGGTGGGCAGTACGATGTCGACGCTCTTGGATCTGGCGCTCTGCTGCGGCACCTGCAGCGAGTAGCCAGTCTCGATCTTGCCGTTTTTGTTCTGATTGAAGCACGAGTCGACCGAGGCGGCTCGATCCCTCTTGAGATCCGGTACCGTGAGAAAGATATCGCGCACGACCAGCTGAGCCGCTTGATTCTCAACGCTGGCAGCGCTGCAAGCTCTGTCGGTGTCGTCCTCGTCGTCGTCGTCCTCGGGACTGGAAGTAGCAGCAGCGGGTAGCGTCTCATCGCTGACGTGAATGCCAAGAATGGCAGGCAGTTCGGGCAGAGCTTCCTGTCGGGACAGCGATTTGCGGCGCTGCCGATTGTCGAGCAACAGTTGCGCCGGCAACTCGCTGCTCTCGGGCGAGTCGAGGTCGGTGCTGGTCTTCTCGGAGGTGGTCTGGGCGGTGGTGAGGGTGACGCGTATCTCCGGGCTGCCCTCCCGCCGCGAGCAGTCGCTCAGCGCCGCCTCGTCCTCGTAACTGTCCTCCTGTTGCTGCGGCTGCGAGGAGGAGGAGGAGGAGGCGAGCGCCGGCTGCACCACCACGAAGTAGCAGCTGTTCTCTTGGTCCACGTGGACCGGCAGCCGCTCGTGGAAGGTCGGCGCGTCGACGGTGAGCAGCGTCTCGTGGCTGCGCTCCAGCTCGTCGTCGGCGTCCTGGTCGTCCTCCTCGTCGTCCTCCTCGTCCTCGTCGTCCTCCCACGAGTCGGTGCCCACCAGCGACGCCTTGTACTCGTCCACGCAGGCACAGTGCCAGCAGCTGTAGGCCTGCGCCGGTGGATTGTCGCGCTCGGCGTTGCTGCTGCTCCGCCACCTGGACGTGCTGGCGGCGGCGGCGGACGCCGACCTGTCCAGCAAGTTGGGCGCTCGCGGATCCTGGCTGCGATCCCCGACGTCGAGGCTCTTGGATCTCTGGCTGGTCTGCAGCTGCGGTATTCGCAGGGTGTTGAGCTTGCTCGAGGAGGCGGTGCTGTTGTGGCGCGCCGGCGAGTAGGACGAGGAGGACGAGGAGGTCTGCTGATGCGCCGCGGCGAGGCTGCTGCTGGTGGCCATGGCGATGCTGGCGATGTGCTTGAGCTCGGCCTCCTGTCGCTGGGCCTCCAGCTGGATCTCGTCGAAGGAGGCTGAGCGCACTTGTTTCGGCACCTCGAGGCTCGACTGCGACTTCATCTCGGCGCCGGTCGGCGTGCGCGACCTCTTGAAGGTTGAGCGCAGCCTCTGCATGCCAACTTGCTCGCCTCCGTCGTGGCGAACTACCTGCTGCTGCTGCTGCTGCTGCTGCCGCCGACTGAGGACAACATGCTACTACTCGCAGCTGGCCGGTTACGTGGCAGTGCTGCTACTCCAACTACTCCCCCTCTGGTTGCCGCCGCCGTCGTCTTCGTTGTTGTTGTTGTCATTTCGCTGACACAACTCGTGCACGCTGCTCTTACCGCTGCTTTCGTTGGTAAAGCCATGGGTAGCAGCTTCAGCCACCACCTCATGGCCATGGCACATTCACCTCTTGACGGTGGTAGTGGCGGCGGCGGCAGCGGCGTTTCTCTCTCTCTCTCTCTTTCAAGTGCGCAATTAGACGACGACTATTTTCGGCCAGCCGCCAAAAAAGCTCCTCGCCGTAGCAAAACACCTCGCCGCCGTCGCCGTCGTACTCGTACTCGCAGTCTTCGTCGTACTATACGATCGATTCCCACACTAAACTCGAACTTTCGCACTCACTCTCTATATCGGCGACGACGACGACGCCGAGCTCTCAATTTTTCATCGTCTCTCCCCCGCGTCTCACTCTCTATCACACACACACACACACACACTTTTCTTTTTTTACTTTTTTTTTCGCGCGCCCGTGTGTGTGTGTGCCTGTTGGTGACTCTCTCGTTTTCTCTCTCTCTCTCACCTCGTGTGCGCGGGGGTTAGTACTGAGAGATAGCCTGGTTGTGCTACTGCTACTGCTGCTGCTGCTGCTGCCAACAAGCTCGCACGAGCCGAGCATGCGCCAGTTCAACCAACGTCGACCAGATAGTGCACGTTCTCTCGCACTCTCACGTCGAAAGCAGAGACGGACATATAGGTATAGAGAGGAGAGCGAGTGAGAACGAAGCTTGCGCGCGCAGCCAACATCCTCTTCTAATACTGATCTCGCTTATATATATATATATATATATATACAAGCGCAGCTTTCATTCTATAGTGACTGGCATATGCGCGCGTGTGTGTGTGGGTGTGAGAAAGTATACCTGTACTCGCTCGAGCTTATGGCGCACGCGCGTGCAAGCTCTCTCTCTCGACTTCCTATTCCCTATATCTAGCTTTCTTTTTAGACTTTGGAAAAACACCGATATGGCCCGGCGCGCACCGCTCGATTGAACTTGCGCTCGCGTCGCCCGCGTACTACACGCATTTTTTACATTTTTGCACGAGGGGGAGAAAGATTGAATTCTATTTTTCTTCTTTTTCTTCTGCTTTTTTTCGGGAGAGCATTCCGAGACATTCGTTTTTACGATAGAGAAAGAGCGAAGTAGTTGTGTATAACAATGCAAAAAGCTCGTTCAATTTCAAAAGCTCGACAGTATAAATGCCTTATGCGACTTTCTTCTTTTCTCTTTTTCATTAGTATCGAGATAAGAAATACGAGCGGGGAGGTTTGATAAGTAGCCGAGTAAACAGTTAAAACGCGGAAGAGAGAGAGAGAGAGAGAAAGAGAGACACTTTGCGAAAGGGACGATTGAGTTTTAATTTTCCGTATACAGTAGAGCCGTTTAAACGCCGGTTAATGCGCTCGTTTTCTCCGGGAATTTTTGTGTGTTTTTACCCTCATTTTTTTTTCTCTTTCTCTCTTATCTGTTACAACCTTGGTAAACACACACATACACACACACGTGTATACACAGTATGCCACGACGATTCAATTCAATTAGGCTAATCTTATTTACATATTTTTAGTTGTGGCGCTCGCGGGAGCGAGTGCAGTTGAATTTAATTAGACGTAGACGCTCCTCCCGATGTTAAAAAAAAAAAACAAATAAACAAACAACGAGGAGAATTCCTTTTTTGAAAGGGATGATAATAAACAATAGATATAAAGAAGTCGTTGCGCGACAAAAACGGCGCAGATTAGGCAGCTGTAACGACACGACTAAACACAAGGCTTCGCTTTGTTTTTTCACAGGTCGTTGTGTTTACTACGCGTTTGAACAAAAAAAAAACGATTTCAATCAACGTCCGAAAAAACGTCGCACATTATGAAACAGCGAAAGAGAAAGAGAGAGACAGACGAGGAAGTTTGACCTTATTTTTCTTTTTGAGAATAACGTATGCGTGGGGGGAGGGGGGTGATGTTAGTGGATCGATTTTACGTTGAAGAAAAAAAAGAATTTAAATTTCAGATTTTATTCTCTTAGCTCGCGCGCGCGTCTGAGTATGTGTGTGTGTGTTGGTAGGTTGGCATTGATCGAGCGAACGAGAGAACATTGATAGAAGGTTCAAACCTTTCAGTCTCCGATTCGGCAGTCTTTGGGTCTGGGTCTTCGCGACATCGTAAATTGGTGCCCGGCTCGAACTGCACCTTGTAGCCCATCCCCGGCGACATTCCGAGCAACCTATAATGCAACACGAGACACATCCGAAACATTATCCAAAGTGCGCCGCTCTATAATGTTACGTGCGTGCGTGCTTTTGTGTCTGCTGCTGTGCAAGTAGTTGTATAGTAGATAGTAGCAGTGTTAGAGTGTAGTGCAATATTATAGATTGAGAGAGAGAGAGAGAGAGACTCTGTCATGTCGCGGACGGAGATCGAATCAATCGTTTTATTGTCGCGCGCGCGCGGCCAAAAGCGTGGGAAGTACTCTATATACATTAAATGCACGACCCACTAGCTCTCAGAGAAGGGCGGGAGAGAGCGTTATCTAGTTAAACGTGTACGGAAGTCGAGTGCAAACTCTCTCTCTCTCTCTCTCTCTCTCTCTCTCTCTCTTCTGCTGACTCTTAGTTCTTGAATATGAAAAGTTTAATAACTTTTTCATAACTTTTCCATTATACCCCATCGCCCCGCTCGTGCAGATATAAACACACAAAACTCCGAAATTCTAAACGAAATAGTTTTATGGAAAGTATGCTAATGAGCTATATGCGAGATTGGATTGTTTATCGAATCTCTCCCAAGAGAATGAGAGAGAAAGAGAGAGAAAAAGTTTTACTTTCCTCGTTTTCGCAGCCGTTTAAATCTGTTATTAAATACGCGAGAGACATTCTTTCCACCCCCTCCGGCTAATTAGCAAATGCTTCGTGTTCATCGAAATTAAAACTCGATTATACGAAGTGAAAAAAAAAAAGAAAAGATAGCAGTTTCAGAGGAAAAAGAAGAAAAACTCTTTGAAACTCGTGTAATCTATTGCGCATCGTCAAGATCTAGTTTTTTTTTTTTTGCAAGTAATTAAAAAGGGTTGAAATTTCCGGAAGCATTTACGCGTTTTGCAGAAATAACAGAAAAAAGAGTAAGAGAGTGAGCACTATTTTTAATTCGGCTTCTTTCAATTGCTCGGCGCTTCTTGTCATTGAGAGGCTCGCGGGCGCAAGTTGAAAAGGACGACGTGAAAGTAGCTTGCTACTCTACTACTCATCCCCCTCCCCCCCCCCCCCCACCTACCCGCCTTCGCAGTAAGTTTTTCGACATTTTCTTTTTTTTTTCATAAGTATATATCGGAGGAGTTGCACTTTTACGGATCTCTGCCCCAGTTTTTTTTTCTTTCTTCTTCTTGCCGTGACAGCAGCCGCGAGAAAAATAACGCGAAGGGAGATAAGGAACGATGTAATCATGTTTATGTACATATGTACTTGATGGATGTAATTTAACGGAAGAAAATAAAATTTTGTTTTTCTTTCTTTCGTTTTTGGCGGAGAGGACATGTGTTTTTTCGACAGTTTTGCTGCCCGAGAGAGAGAGAGAGAGAGAGAGGTAGGGTGGGAGGGAAGGAGGGGTTGCGGAACGAATTAATCAATAATTATTTTCGACCGAGTATACGGAGCCCCGGTGGCGCACTCGACTATTAATAACATTGTATTGATTGCACATAACGACCCAGTAAACTCTTTTTCTTCTTCTTACTCGCGCGAGCGAAAAGTTTTTATTTTTTATTGCACGCGGTCGTTTACGAAAAGTTATATACTATTAAATATTACTAATTCAAAGTAAACCGCTCAGCTCGAGAGTTTGCACAAACCGCGTATATGTACCTCGAGTGGGGGGGGGGGGGGACCAGCAGAACAGCGCATATAATGTGTCTACACATTATGGGCAGCGTGCGCGAGGCGATCTTATCGCTCGCGAGCGGCCGCCGATAAGTGCCAGGTAAACTGCGGCGTTTGTTACTGCAGCACGCTTCGTGATTAGTTTGATTTGGATCGCGCGTAGATTCACTCCGAGATTTTTTTTTTTTTTTGCTCTCGCTCTTTCGGATAGGAAATTCAATTTTCTCCTTTCATTCGCTCTGGGCGTGAAACTCGAAGGTGGCATTTATACGTCGTGTGTCGCGTAACGTATTCCGTATCGGATTTCATACGAAGACTTTTCTTTCGAAAGATCGTCGGATTTTTCTTTTTCTTTTCTTTCAAAATGCAGTTTGATTGTACAGTTTTTAAAAATCGCTCGGTGCTATTTTCGCGCGGCGTCCACTTTAGACTTCGCAACGTAACTTTAGATAGAATACTTGTTTTTTCATTTAACTTGGTGGCTTTTCCCGCTGCCGCGCAGGTAAGAGAGGATCTTTTTAACGTTGGCAAGGTTACTCGGATCACTTAAAGTATCGCGTGGTTTTTATATCATCGTAGATGTCAATTAGCGTGCGCGATATCAACGTATAGGAAAATAAACACACACACGAGAATGCATCGTTGAAACACTAACAATCTGGAGAGGCATTAATGCTTCGAACGTTAATTAACGAAGCGCGGCGACGACGAAAAAAAAAAAACGAAGATACTTATATAAAATGAAAATCCTCGAGAGGATATTTCATAATTACGATTTTTCCTCGAGCGCAACACTGATAATAATTTGACGTCACGCTCGCGTTCGAAACTGCAATCGTCCTTGACATTACAAGCCCGTTAATTGAAGTGATACTTCGAAGAAAATTGTTGTAATTAGTCAGCGATTTTATGAGAACGTTAGCGCTCTTTGACGGTATAATTTCGCTTTTGAACGGAGAGTCGACCTGAATTTTCCTCGTCGGTACTTCACTTAATAACGATCGTACATGTATATATATGAAGAAAATCTTAAATTGTTCACTAATCGAGGCTAATCGATAATCGCGTCTACTCAACAACGAAAAAACTGTTTCGGCGAAACAATTTGTATATTTGCAGAATAAAACGATCTAAACTTAGGAAATTGAGTGTAAAGAAACATAAATTATTGTATAAGTGTCGAAGCCCAGGTCTTTCGTTCTCCTTTCTCGATGAGTAATACAGTTATAAACAGTCGATGCAAGAACAAGGACATCACACTTCTCCGTCGTTATATAAAATGAACCGTGACAACGGCAACAAAAAAAACTCATAATCGAGCCAAACAACAACAAAAAATACGGAAACAATGTTTTCGTATATACGCAGTGAATTGAAAATATTTTTCGCATGCTGTTTGGAGCACAAGTGAACGATTTTACGTAATAACAGTCGTTGAACAAAACGCGTACCTTTTTTGTCTTATTGTCGGCGAATTTCTTATGAATACTTCATGAATATCAGTTACATGCACAAATGAAAAAAAAAAAAGCTACAGAGCGTGCAAGGCCACACAGTCTGACTTGGAATTAAAGCGGCTTTATATACATTGCACCAATTATGCCCATACTGACTATGACGGATATTTAAAGACACGTTGAATCATCGCATTTATTTATTTCGCTGTCCCATTACAATGTTTCATCAGCATTCGAGAGGAAAAAAAAAATGAAAAAAAAAGTAGTGCAGTTTGTGTGCCATTATCCATTCACCTGAAAACATGCTAATAATTCACAATATAGCCGCGCTGCTCGCGAGTTCGCATTGTGGAAATCCGTCAAAACTCCGGTTGTTCAATGCACCAATAACCCACGTCGTCAGCCGTTGTCGTCGCTCGACTGCGTCAGCATTGAAATGCGCGCACAATTTGCATTCTCGCTTTTCCATCATGAGCACACACACACGTACACGCAAACTCAATTAACGTATCCACAAAGAGAGAAAACAATTTTTTTTGTATTCCTCTATCCATTTATTCGACGCAACATTCTCTTTCAGCAAAACGCACGCGGCTGACAGAATGAAGTGACAACTCACGTATTATTAATAGAGAATGAACGATCGAGTCTCCTCCAGGTACCGACGAGGCCATCGTCGACGGCGGCACACTCGAGCCGCTGCTGACTCGCATCGCCGATGCACTTGCGTCGCCGTCTACGGCTGCTGCTGCTACCACGCGAACAGCACAGATAATACATTTCCAAATAATAACAACACAACACGATCGTTTATAGTCCTCGTTGTCTTCGTCATCTTGCACTCGTCGATTCTTCACTCATATCTGTCTCTCGGTTCGATGCGCTTTTTTTTGCGCTTATCTTCGCGTCTTATCAATTATTAAGCTTTTTATAATGACGTTGCAAACACACATACACACCCACACACGTAAACACACATTTAAACTGGACGCACAAGAGACTGCACAATGAGCGGAAGCGGATAGACACTACTATACCATACGCGCGGCAAAGAAGCAAGTCCCCGGCGCGCGACGAAGTGTGCGAGCGACTCGCACAACAGAGCTCGGCAAATTGAAAAAGGCAGAGCAGCAGCAGCAGCAGCAAAGTATTATACACCTACGGCCACGGCCACGCGGCCAATATACAATTTCTCACATGACAACCGCGCTCTCTGTAAGAGCCAGCAACGTTAATATAATACAAAAAAGAGATCGAGAGAGGGAGACAGGGACAACAACCGGTTTTTTGCGCGCTTCTTCGATGCCGACGCCGCATCCCCCTTTTTCTTTTCATTTTTTTACAAAACTTGCCAATCTACCAATCGCTGCGAGGTGGATTTTGAGACAGAGCCACGCATATGTGATGTGTTTTTGGTGCAGATATTTCTTTTTATAGATAGCAGTAAGTAAGAGAAACAATTGGACACACGCAAGAGAAGGAAAGAAGAGAGAGAGAGAGGAAAAAGTCTTACCCATCGTCAGCAGCGACATCCTCATCGTCCTCGCGATCGTTTTCGCTGGGCATCGCAACAAGACGAACGACGATCGTTACACTTGCCTCGTGAATTCTGCACTGCTTGGAACTGGGACGTGGAGTGCGCCTAGACTCGATTTTTCTGGCTTCTCTGGTGAAGCCCTCCGTACCTACAATTCTATTTCGCCTAATGCCCACTAATGACATTAACGTATCGATGTATATACACACGTGAATATGTTTTACGTTGCTGATACTCTTCTACGGAGAAAGACGAGAGAGAGAGAGAGAGAGAGAGAGAGAGAGAGAGAGCGGAAAAAAAATAAAGAATTTTTTTTTAGGGCAGAGACGAAAAAACCGGTTTTTGTTCGAGGATGAAGCAGGATGTTTCCGGGTTGCAAGATCTTACCTCGATGGACGCGAATATTTCAGTGGATACTTTTACGTATAGTATACTTAAGTTTGCAAAAACTGTTATCTACGACGATAATTAACAAGAGTGTCAAGTGTGTATGTACTTGCACGTTGTTTTTCCCCGGTCATTTTTCACGAAAGAAAACTTTGCATGTTTAACAGTATAAAACTTCTCGCTTAACTTGCAAATTAACTCGCGAGAGAGTACATTTTTATTCATGTATATAGGAGCTTCGCCACGCGGGAGGCTGAATTAATTTTTGAAGGAGAGCAAGTATATATCAAGCAAAAAAAAAAGAAGGAGAGATCTATCTTTTGTTATGCAAATTTTACGAGTCTCTTGTCAAATACTTCCATAGCGGCAGCTTCCGTTTTTTTTTCTTCCTAAACGTATTAAAAAAAACTATTACGACGGACATCATTCTTCGGAAGCATGTAAAAAAAATAAAAAAGAAACGAATTGAGGAAGTAACCAATTCTCATCAGTTCGAAAGCACTTGATTGCGCCCATTTTTTTTTTCGTCGTGCGAGGTATCTAACGAGCTCGCTAAGTTTTATTTTGCACGTACGTGCACACTTTTTTCTTCTTCTTCTTGTCCTCCTTCGCGCAGTAAATTTCCACGCATTGTCCGCATAAAATTCGAATAATGCTGAAATAAGCTCGCGCTCGATCGTTTAGCGAAAGATGTCGCAATAAAAGGAAAGGAGGAAAATTTTAATAAGCCATAATGTTTTTAACACGCGCGCGATCCACGGTAATCTCGTAAAAAAAAAATTTTAAAAAAAGCGATAGCTCCGAGAAAAAATATTATCTTTTTTTTACTTCCCACGTCTCCGTTTTTTTTTTTGTCCCCTATTTTATTGGTCGCGCGCGCGCACGTTTTAGTAGTCTCATGACAAAGTAAAAATTCAATTCCCAGGCCAAAGTGATAAATTATAGATCCTGAGGCGTTAATCGAGGCTTGTCATGAATACGAACTTTGTAAAAAACAACAAATAAATCATCGTATTATAGTCGCTGGTCTATTAGCGTGCGTGTTGTGTATGTGCGCGTCTAGAAAAAAAAGTTGCGGATAAACGTAGAAAGTAAGAGAGAGAAGGAGAAAATAAAAGCTCTCACTCACTTTTCTGCCGGTGATAATTAAGAGCATCACGAGAGACTCTACGCTCTCGAGATCATTAATTTTTATTCGAGTAAAAGCCAAGTTCATCGGCACGCGAGAGCGTTTTGAATGGGAAGTCGATAATTGGAGCGACGTGATCAGGACCTTTTCACGCACACACGTTCAACTTGCACGTGTGTGGGTGTGTGTGTAGAGCTTTTTGTATACAGTATATATTCGCTTTGCACCCTCGTATCACATTGTCTTTTGAAATTGAGTTGGGCTTGTTTGTCGGCCGAAGCTCTCTCTCTCTTCCTCTCTATACTATATACTCTCGATGAAAGCGGTTTTACGATAATTACGTTGCCCGCCCTACGCGTCGCGCTGTTTTTCCGAATTGTTTTACTATGATTGGTTTAAAACTTGTTATAGCCGCGTTACCTTGTTTGTTTTTTATCCGCGTTCTGGCGTTACTTTTTTTTTATTTTCATTCAGCCATTGTCTCCGTACACACGCTGAAATGGTGCTATTCGTTTTTGCGAGCGTTCGTCGTTGTTTAACGAGTTTGCGAGTGATACCTTTACAAATTGCTGTAGGAAAGTTGACGACTAGCGCCGTTGTTATTGTTGTTCAACAGAAATAATTGGATTTTTTTTTAAACTTGGAAAAAATAAAAAAAAACTTGCCTTGTTATTGAATGATATAACTTGTTTAAGTATTGTGAAAGCTGAAGGTGAGCTTTTTAAATTGCATCTTGTCGGTACGAAGAATTCCTGCAATTCTACAGTGATGCTATTTCGTGCCAACTATCGACAAGTAAGCGTAAGATGGTAAAGTAGAAAACACTAGAAATACATGAGGGATAATAAAGATTACTAAACAATTTTAATTACAAGCGATTTTTATTTTTTTGTCATATTATCAAACTCATAGTTTCTTCATAAATAATTCATTGTATATTTGAAAATATATATTCATTTGAATGTTATACGAGTTTATGTTATTGTTCAATTAAAATTAATTAAAAAATTGGAACTTACATACTTAACTATATTATAATTTTCTATGAGATATTTACAAATGAATGAGAAAAATAACATGAATAGTTTTATAATCAACGTGGTTTCAATATTTATCAGGAAAAAATGTGAAAGTATGTATAACGATGGGCCAGAGCAGAGGCCAGAGCAGGAGGACGAAAGGAAGAAGCAACTTCAAGAAAATCAGGCCCCTTTACGCTGTCGCCATCTACTGTGGAATTCTGCTTTATATACATATATTCCTCAGCATTTGAGCATTTGATATCAGCAAAGTATAATCCTGCGATTAAATGACTTCTTAGTTTAACATGCTAACATTTTGTACGGTAAAATTATCTTACAAGAATTTCTCGTCTAGGGTAAGCATATAAAAAGAAACATTGAATAATTAAAAAAGACTTTGCAGCAATTCAATCTAATTATTGAACAAGCTGCTAAAAACAAATAATTGTTGAAAAGGAACATTTTTAATGTGTATACGCAATATTTTTCGAATAATATAAAAATAGACTTAGGGCTGTTTGCTCTGATAATCAAAGTTCACTTATAAATTAATTTTTTTTATCATTATCAAATTATTTAGCTATCTCGTTTATACTTTTGCACCAAAAAAGAGGCCAATTAAAAAATTTCTTCGAAATTATGCGATTTTAGTTTCTGTCTATTTATTCCCTACAAAACTATATATTCAATATTTATACATTTTTGCCTGAAGGTAACAATTTCCAGTAGCCCTCTAGTGCTTTAAAGACGAAAGCTATAAAAAATATAAAATAGACCTCTGTCATCAATATTACTAGATCATTTTAACGAAGCGCTCGTGCTCGCGCCGCACATATCAATGTTTTATATACATTCGATAAATCTTTCGTGTAGTTATGTAGCAGCCCCATAGTGTATACAATTCCGCGCAACAACACTGGCAGAACGTTGGGAACTTCCATCTCAAGAGCAATCCCTCACTCGCCACCTTTAAAAAAGGCCGTTTTTCCCCACAAAAGGTAGGCTGAGGCAACAGCAACAGCAGCAGCAGCAGCTTGCTTGGCAAAACCATTAGCCGTTCTCTCTCTCTCCTCGCCACGCGCAGTTTCGCTTCCGAGAAAAATCCTCCCACGGGCCAGAGTTCACGGCCAAGTTAGTATAGTATAGAAGAAGAAGAGAACTGCTGCGGCGGCGATGCTTATCTGTACGGCGTAAGGGCTCCCATAGCGATTACGCGCGCAAGCAAGCAATCTCGCGAATTCAATACGTTAATTAGCGAATTAGGACTCTCTCTCTCTCTCTCTCTCTCGCAGCCGTTGAACTTGCGCGAACGCGCAACTTACAATTACTCGAGCAAGAGTTCTAATTTTTTTTTCGAGGCGGAGTAGGTACTGCAACAGCGACATGTGCGCGCTCTCACTTTACTTTCGTAGGTACTTTACGTTTTTTTTTTTTGTTTTTTTTTTCGGCGGTACCTAACCCTTGTAATAACCGCTTGCAATTTCCTGTGTGCAGCAGCAGCAGCAGCCGAGAGTTTGCTTTGATCAAAGTTTCCTAAAACTAATCGCGAGCAGCATGTACACTTACCCGTCGTCGTATTCCCGTGTGCGCGATTACTCGTCGACTCAATTGCACGCAAGTATACAAGAACAATCCTTTTCCGCTTAGAAGAAGAAGGTAACGTCTGCCAGATGCCGTGCTTGGTGTTCAGCATGCATTACTGCTGTTGCTGCTGCGTATATAGCACGCGCAAATGATAAAAATGCCTGCGTAATGCGAGGGCCCTAACAAGCCTTTGCTCTCTGCACGGAGTAGTTGCAATTAAACCGCCGGTCAACTGACTTTAATGAGAGATCGTTACTCTCTAATTGATTGATATATGCTGAGAGAGAGAAAGAGACTTCGATACGCTTTTTGCCGAAATCTCGGTGGGCTCTTAATTGGCACACGGAAGTCGACGAGATGTAACAAAAGAATTATTATTTAGACGCGCAGGAAGTTTCGCGTGTGTGTCGCGCGCAGGTAGAGCTTTTGCATGCTTAGATTCATCGCCACCGTGAGTTATACGACGAATGAATTATATAGCTTCTATATACACACAGGCTCCGAGAGAGCGGAACGATGATGCACCTGCACTCTCGCGCTCTATTCGGTATAATACATATCACATTGTCTCTAAGCTAAAAGGTATATACGTACGTCTGCATTGAATGAGATTTCATCATATACATGTATACTTCTCTACATTTATTACAATGTAATGCTGTGCCGCAGGTATCGGCATTTACAATTCGACTGACAATGAACGAAAAAAAAAATATACATAGAAAAATAGTTACTGTAAAATTGCAATCGTCGTTGATTTAAAAAGTATACTACAGTCGCGTTTTTTTTCCCAATGAAAATAAACATTCACAAGTTCTTTTGATCTCACGAGTGCATAAAAAAAAGAAGTAAACTGAATATGGAACACGTTAATTTTGGCAATAATTTTTAAAATTATAGCTTTGGGCTGGTACTCGACGCAAAAAAGTAATAATAAATAAATATAGTATCAATCATGCTAGGCAAAATTAACAAACTTGCAAACAAAACGAGCTAAACTCCGACATTCTTACGCGAACGAATACAAAAAAAAAATTACAAAAAAACGAGAGAAAAGAATTGAAAGAACACGGTAACTACAAATCTTCCTTCTTCGCCTGTTTATCATTCTCGTCGTCGCTCGAGCTAGAGGAACTCGAAGACGAGGAGCACGAGCATGAGGATCGCGAGCAGCACGAACTCGAGTCAGACTCGGAATCCGCAGTGGCATCGTTCTCCTCTTCCTTTGGCTTTTCGTTCTGCACGACATCCTTCTCCTCCTCCTCCTTCTTCGTCTCCTCTTGCGTTTTCATCGAGAAGCCTCCCTCTTGCGTGAATCCGATCAGATCCTCCTGCGAAGAGTGCAACTCGACTTTCACTGCACTTAGGTCCATTGCCGAGGTCAATGCCTGCTTCTGCTCGCTGTTGCTGCTCTTCGACGCTGTCGATTCGGGCTGGAATTGTTCCTGCTCATCGATGCTGGACCTTCTCTTTCCTCGTTTTGTTTTCAACAGTCTGACGCTTTCGTCCGAGTCCGAGTTGGCTGATAAATCCGATCCGAGCCACGAGTTATCGGAATTTTTTCTCTTGCGGCTGTCGCGTCGAGTCTTGGGAAACCAATTTCTGAGCTCGAGCTGACCCTGCTCACCACTCGCTTCTTTCTCGCTGTTCTGTGACGCACGACGAGGCTCGTTTTTGATTCTCTGAGCGATAGTTTCGATGACCGATCCTTCGCGGCTACTGTCGCTTAGCATGGTGCAACTCTCCCAGCGAGCTTCTTTGGATTGCGGATAATAGTCGTAATTGGTCGTGCGAGTGCCATACATTTCGTACACGAGAGGTTCGCTAGTGACCATGGCCGGCTCTTGCTTGATGTGGTAATAAGGCTCTTTCTTGATTATTATTTTCGGCACTCGACGAGTTTCAACGGGCATCTCTTTCGTTGGTTTCTTGTTTTTCCTCTTGTCTACAATTGATTTGGGCTTTGATACCCTGTAGACAGGATTCAAAGCTGCTCGGGTCAACAAAGAATTTTCTGCAGTTTCTGATGATTTTTCAAAATACCAATCCACTTCTTCTGTCTCCTCATTTTCTGCTGTGTTGTTGAATTCTGAACAAACATTTTCTTTATCTTCTTCACCAAATTCTATTTCAAGCATGTTAGACAGTAAAAACTCCTCCTCTAAACCATCAACTTCTTCTGACTCTTCCAAATTGCAATTTTCAATGTTAGGTTCTAACCCAATGTCATTGTGTGGTCTCCCCAATGGATGCTGATAAAAATAGTTCTTAACTAGCTGTCTCGTTTTTACCAATCCTTCATCTGAATCATCATTAGAGTCCCATGAAGATTCCTCTTCTTCGTTATCTGAACTTTGTTCTTCCTCTCGACTATTATTATCAGAACCATTTTCATCGTAACTTTCATTTTCCATCTCAGAATCATAACTATTTGCAGCATTGTAATCTTGTTGAATAAAGAAATCAACATTATCTGGATCAGAGTCTGAATCTTCTTTATGCTCTTGTATACTTTGACTAGCTTCTTGAACCTCCATAGAATAATCATCATAGGTGTCATTATAAAAAGGCTCTTCCTTTATATCAATAATCGGAACATCTTGAGTCTTATTGTTTTCATCTTTGTCAGACAATACTTCAGTTTTAATTACAACTTCATTTTCTTTAGGCTCGAGTAATCGATTCTTGACATCTTCAACACTTTCACCTGGCTGTCTATACAGTTTCCAAAAAACATCAAGCTTTTTTCTACTTTTCACTGTGTTGTCAACAGAAACTAAATCTACAGTTCTAGATTTATCTTCAACTATTAGCCGCCTATTTCTCTGTTTTATTAGGAGCCTTCTTTGTTTTTGAAATGCATCTTCAGGATCAGAAACCACCACTTCTTCTTCTTCTTCACCTTCTGATACAATTTTTGGTTCAGGAACCTAAAAGTAATTAAAGTAAATTACAATTGCAATAAAAAAATATTTTCTTCACAAAACCATGCTGCCGTGCTTACCCATGCGGATGAGTAAAGTGGGAGAGGAACTGTCTTTGGCAAAGGCCTACTCCAGACAACACTGTGGCTTTTGTAATTATAATAGTAGGAGGCCTTTGGATTGGCCTTTGACTGATTTTGAATCCAAAAATAATTATAATCAGGATCTCCAAATCTATAGATATAAAGTTTATAAATTATGATCAGCTCTGTTAAAAATTATCAAAAATTAAAAACTTTCACAGCAACGGACCACTAATCACACCCACACTTTTTTCAACCACACTCATAAGAAATTATTAATATTGTTGCAAATAAGTGCTTTAATAAACAAAAATTGACAAAAATAGTCATTGATACTTTAAAATTAATATTTAAAACGCCAAGTAAAACTCGTCAAAAATAAATATCTATCCTCAAGTAACGCCAGGTAGATACAGAACTAAAAAAAAAATTGAATTCCAACTCGCACACACAGTCGTCGGTATGCGGGTCACCCAGAAAAATCGTGCTCGCTTTGCCGCTTCGCGCGCGTACGCCCTTTGTTTATTTCATAGCACGTGCACATTGCTGTCATCGAATACGCGCGTCGTCGTGATGCAAGCATCAAAATTATTAAGTACTCACGGTTTAACGCCAGCCTGAGGTGCAATAATAGTACTCAGCGAGCTGAAACTCGTCTCCGAGAAACATCCTGTCGACCCTGAGCTGCTGGCACTGCTGCTGCTGCTACTCGACGACGAAAATGATGCTTTGGCCGAATATACCGACATTTTTTTACACACAGGTGGTCGATGTATTTTATCTCTCACAACTTGCGAGTTCTTGAACGCTCGAGCAAGGCTTCGAGTCCCTCCATTTCAAAAGACAACAATAACCAAAAACTATTTAACTTTCAAACACTTTACAAAACTTTAAACACTATATACAGCACACAGCACAGCGAAATCCGTGAGCACAAAGAAACAGCCTCGAAGAAAAACAAAAAATCCGAGCACCCATGCCCATGCGTCTGTACACTATGTGCAACGTCGCCGAACTACTCCTGCGATCGCCGGCGCGAGAGGAGGAGGGTGCCGCGAGATTCGTAAACAACGACATTCGTAGAAACCGTCTCAGCAAGTCGGGCTCATTTTAAAGCGATAATGCGTGCCATGGTGTTGGGTGTCAAGAGCAGCTCTCGAAAGAAGAGAGAGAGAGAGAGAAAGAACATTTTACGACTTTACTTTTCGAGGAGTGCGCAGTGCGGGTGGATTCTTATTTTTATGAATTATTACAACTGTTCGATGTTCGGTCCACTTTCATTTGTTTATTTTGTTTAAAATTTAAGGTTATAGTTATTTATATATTTTCGACACACACACACGCACACACACACACACACACACACACGCACACACACACACACACACACACACACACACACACAATGTCTACCGATCAAATATTTGGAAACTTCGGGGTCAGTACAAGTAAATACAACCCGCAGTCAATTCCTTAATGTTTGCATTTAGCATAAATCCTGTTTGGCTTCCCACACACTTATACCTGTCGACTTAATAAATCGAAAAATCGCAGCTTGCCGCACTATACACGGAGCGGCGGCCCCGCACTCACCCCGATATTAATGAAAAATTCATGAAACCCGAGAGAGGAGAACCACAGGCAGCTTGGCTCGTTAATTGCAATCTCCGAGAGAGAGAGAGAGAGAGAGAGAGCGATCGTATCATTCTTGTTAACCGAGAGAGAGGACAAGAAAAATGGATTTTCGATCGATACCGTAATAAAACGCCGGCCGGCCGGCTGCTTGCGGCGAACCAGTTTTTCGCGCACGCGGCAACGACGGCGGCACGCGTATGATTTACGTTGTCTCGAAAATTTACAATAGTATATAGGAGGGCAGTTACACACTTTCACCCGCGCAACTAAAACGCGGCACGGGAGACAGACGACGACGACGCAATTCTGACCTGACGCAAGGTCGCCGTTATTTACGAGGCCCGCGTAATATATCACGTAACGACGACGCCCGCGTTTTACGATCAGTAGGGCTCTCTCTCATTTTCTCTCTTTCTGTTTTCCGTGCAAATTGCCACGCGAACGCAGCTTTTTACGAAGGTTTTTTTTCATTAGCTGTGTTTTTGCGGTGTGGCTACTGCCGGTTTTTCCTTTTAAAAGGGAGGCTGTAAATTTTTCTGAGTGTTCGATAATTGCGTGAGGTTTTTTTTTTCTTCCTTTTTGAAAGACAATTGGGGCGATGGCTATAAGAGGGAGAGATTATTGGGAATCAGTAGTTTTTCTACGGGGACTTTTGCTGGTGGACCATATTTTATTACTCAAAAATCGATGTTTTACGAGCTCGCTTGAAATATTTAAATGTGTGCTTTTATGTTCGGCCGTTAAAGTTTTAATTTTTTTTTTTCGGTGATAGGTATTTTTTTTTTCAGTTGAGAATAATAAAATGAAAAGAGCTTTTTATCTTGACAATTTTTGAATCGAGAGCGCGAGTAATGTTCCAAAAGTGGTAAATTTCGCATAATACGAAACATTTTTAAATTCAAAAAAAAAGTCCGGTCTTTAAACTCGCGCCGTATTTCCATAAGTGAGCTGCGCTCTGAAGACTCATTAAAGATAATTGTTACGAGAATATATACTTTGTACACAGGATATTAAGAGGAAAAAAAAAGTATAAAGCGAAAAAAAGAGGAAAAAAACATTCCTACATATATGTATATATTCTATTCCTAACACAGAAGTACCGTAATAATTACACGCTTGAAAATCCCAAAATGACGCGCACAAAACACTAATTGGCCCTAGAAAAACTCACCGCAGCTGAGCTCTATTCATCCACCGCGCTGGGCCACTTGTTTCGGAATTACCATTTTTCTTTCATGCGACCAACGAGAGAGAAAGAAAGAAAAAAAAGAAGAGAGGAAGGTGCGTGCCGAATTCTCTCTCGGAGGGAAAAAAAAAGATTTCGGCGCACCTGACAAAAAGAGCAACGAGAAATCCTCGAATGCGTAAATTATACTTACCCTGAAGGCTTCCTTCTCTCCCTCCGTCATCCTTGTTGCTCTCTGGACGTGCAGGACCCATTAAATAAAAAAGAGGGACCCTTTTCGCGGATCACTTTTGAAAATTCATGTACAATACGCTGATTATAAGCCTTTCGAAAATGAGATACGAGAAAAGGGACAGCTTCGTTTTTTTTTTCTTCTCTCCGCCGTGTCTCTCGTGCGAAACGATGATTTGTTTGGGATTAACTTCGCGTATAATAATGTCATTTGTCAAGTGGAATATTGCGTTTTATTTGAAAGCTTATCTCGTGAAAAAATTTGCTTTTTGATTTATCCTTTACATCTCTAATCGCGTGGTTATAGAGATCTTTTATAATCATTATCGTACCTATATCAAATGGAATTTTTACTTCGCAAAAATTAGATTTTCGAAACATTGCAAAGTTATTGCATCAGGTTAACCAACAAAATATTTTCCTTGTAGTTAATGAATTGCTTACACAGAAAATAATTTTTATACAAAATATATTAAATCTCGCCGATCTCCTTTACTCCATTCACCTTGCCCTTCACAAAAATTGATACCTGATTTTATCGTTACCATTAAAATTTAAATTTAAATTTTCGAAGCTCGCCGATAAATCACAGAAGTAAAATTCCAAAGTTCCAGGACTATAAATACAAAATCCAAATAAAAAGAATATATTGTTTTTTCCATCGCGCTCTAGTTTACAATTTATATTTTTGCATGAATAATAAATTTGCAATTTATATCCCGAGTAACACGTAACAGGAAGCAACAATGTTTCGTTGATACGATCAATCGTTTTAAAAGTATGATTTGTCTCACTTTTGCAACATTGTTTCCCTCGAAAAGCATTGCATCAGAAATCTATATTTATTATTTCTCCTATTTCTCCTACCTTAAAAAAACGAGGTTTGAAAAGTGAAGCCTGTAAACGTTTTGATTGGTCGGTTGGACGTGGAGATTTTGTCGTTTGATTGGCTTGCTGGTATGACGTCAGAATTAGGCGCGAGAATTTGAAATGATTTATTGATTTTTTTTATTTTAT
>JAWWMK010000021.1:7634368-7657709 GCA_035047105.1 Galeopsomyia nigrocyanea | reverse complement strand
CAAGATATTGTAAATCGCTGGCTGCACAACAATGGAAATGCATGCTGGATTTTTGCATGAAACAAGCGCGCGCAAACGCGTTTAAAAACAGTTTTTCAAGTATATCGCCTTGAAAATCTTGAACACGACCCCTGACCGTTTCCCACAGTAGTATAGTATAGAAGTAGTTTCTTCTGCGAGCGCGCATCCCTCTTTGCGAAAGCCGATTTTGCATGTCACGCGAAGAAGAAGAAGAAGACAACGACACGCGGGAGAGAGGAAGAAAAATCTGCAGACAATATGTATATATACATCGTCGGTCGCGGAAGGAAAAGAGCCATTTTCGTTTCGCTCTTTCCGTTCTCATACTTTTTTTCTTTGTTACTTTGTTTCCAAAGCTCGAAGGATATATATAATACTTTCTTCGTCTGCCTGGCATGCCTGCCTGCCAGGTTTACCCCTCGAAAATTTTTGGCCAAAAGGGAAAGTAAAAGGTTACGTAAGCCCCCCCGACAACAGAAGGTTCGTCTCTCGTGCCAATATATTTTAGTGGAACGGCCGACCTTGTCGACTATACGCTACTATATACGTTCGAATTAGGGCAATTTAGAGCTCGAGTCCTCCCTGCCTGTTATGCAAAAGTGGTGTAAGAGGAAGAGGAAGAGGAAGGTCGCACGCCAGAAGTCAAAACGCTGCCTGATCCTAATCTTATTATGTATAGCGAGGGAGGCGGGGCTATAGCCTTCCGAAAATTTTCGAGTTTTGACTTGCTGCCGAATAATTAAGTGGGCATTTGGGCGCAGAGTCGGAGTTGTTGTGAGGATAATGGGATTATTTATGCTCGTCTGCGTGGATTATGCCGACGATTTGTCAGGTAGGTACAGTTAGACGGCAATTAGGCGACTTTATCCTATGACATCAATTTTTATTACAAACTTGTTGCAGTGACGTTTTTGGGATAGCCTGAGTATTGAAGTCTTCGTGCTTATATTATTTATTATGCATCATAAGTTTATATAAAATATAAGTTAAATTTATTACTTTTATATTTCGTATAATTATGTGAAATTTATTAAAGAAAAAAAATTAATTACAGGTCAAGTTAGGTAAATTAAAATAACACTCCCAACACGATTGATTATTCTTCACTTTATTGTCGAACAAAAACAAGAATAAAGGATATATCAATCAAATGAATGCACTATCAAGTCTGAATACTAATAGTGCAGCACCATAAAGCTTAATGAGGTATTGACGTCAGGCTCGTAACACTTTTATTTGTACTGCGACCTTAAATTAATCATTCACAAAATCATAAAAATCATGTAGAATCTCTTGAAAAATATTGTACAGATGGAGAAATTTGTCGCGGTATGGCAATATCACGACAGTCAACCTGTGCACTTTTACCCCGTACGAATCTTTTCACCCTGTGTGGTTTCCGTTTCCACGCACACGATAATTTTCTTTTTCGTCTCACCAAACATCATATGTACTTATATCGTGTGTCCCGAAAAAAAAGAAGCCACGAACATACGTCGAAAAATTTCACTCGCGAAGATTCTACACTTTCACCAACTACAACCCCCCATGCGACACTTGATACATAAGAAAGAAAAAAAGAAGACTCGCCGAGATTTGTATATATGGCGTGGAGGAGTGTTGGCCAAACGACATTATTAAGCGAACTGAAGAGGAGATCGCTGGGCCAGTGGGTCCCTCGCGAGTGAGACTCGTCCCGGGATATAACAGTTCCCGTGTACCGTTCGCGCTAACGTTATATCTGCTGCTGCTGCTGCTCTGCTGCCGACCTGGCCAAGGTCCTGACGTATATATAAACACCACACACACACTTTCTTGCTCGTTCGGGTACTCGCATAACTAACGAGAAAGCGAATCGATGAATAACTGAAAGCGCGAGCTGTTATACTGTTGGGTGTGTTACCTAAACGAAAGTTTTTTTTTTCTTTCGTTTTTTTTTTTGTTTTGTTTCATCTTTTCCGCGCGTTCGCCCCCAATCTAACACATGTATATCGAAGGCACCTGTTGCTCTTGTGCGATGTGTGACGGAGGATAGAGGACCACTCTCGCTTCTTGCGTTTTGCTGATTTTTTTCTTTGATTTTTTTATTTTTTTTACTAAACTTTTTTTAATTATTTTTACTTTTTTTATACTTTTTTAAATTAAACTTAATTTGGTCATATACATAAAATCCTAATTACTTCATGGTCACGATAGTTATTTCTGATTTTTATTCGTTACCCTCGACGTGCAAAAATTCTCAACCTTCCAAGATACAGCATTGATCGCTCGATAAATCATTTCCACATCCTCTCGCAAAAAAAAAAGAACTTTGCAGAAGATCATACAAGCAAAACCTCGATAATTTTGAAATATACGATCGTTAGTTTCGCTTTTGAAATTCAACCTGAAACGCACAACATCGCTCCGTACAATGTCAAATCGTCGAATATCAATAAACTCCAATGAAATATTTATATTTCTATTTAACATTGAAACGAGCATAAAACTATTTTACACCAAGGCTTCTAAACTCAACCTTCATCGCTGTGAAATCTGTGACAAAGTAATAAAAATTATTGTTTTTGCTGCGTTTGGAAGAAGAGAAATAAAAGCGAAAATTTACAAAAAAAAGGACGAAAATATTTCAAACTCGTGTTATAACTATTTTTACATCATTTATCGCGATGATTCAGCGCTCGTCTCAATTAACCAACAACGAATTTTCACCGTGCACATGGTATAACGACGAGTTAACGATTTGGAGAATCATCAAGGTTTAGCCTAATTAAGCGCAACCGAGACCTTGACATTGATGAGAGAAAACGTTACGTAAACGAAAAAAAAAACAGTTTTATACAAGCGAGTCTGTTTTCATCATAATATACATCAGGTATACCGCGCGTGTATGTGTACATGTCATCGCTCTCAATTCGGAAAGAGATAAAGAAGAAAGTAGGCTGTTTCTCTCGCGGAGAGAGATTTTCACTCTCTGTGTTTTCGATTATGCAAGACACTAACACATACACACATATACCCAAGAGAAAGAGAGACAAGAGGCAAGCTAACGCCGTAAGCAGCAGCAGCAGGCTAATAAAACAGTTACGTTCGCCTACTTATAACGTCCCTCCTTCTCTCTCTGCGGCGCGGCAGTGCTCTCGCGAGACTTTTTTTTTTAAAAAAAAAGCTGTGCGCGCAGAGCAGCCGCGCGCCACGGCGCGGAGAGCTGAAGGCATTATACCGTTCCGCGCGCCAAAGCACATCCTGGCAGCGAGCAAGCAGCAGCAGCAGCAGCGAACCGCGCGTGAAAGGCAAGCTCCAGCGACCACCACCACCACCACCACTACGCTTCGACGATCTTGGCCTTTTAGCTCGAGGTCAAGGCGATTCCTGCCTGCCTGCTTGCTTGCCTGCCTGCCTGATGCGGCTATATAGCTTCTAAGGATTTTTTTTCTCTCTCTCAGCGATGATTTCTTTTGTATATACTTAGCTGCGATCGACAATCCTTTATAATTCAATGACGATGCCGTAGCTTTTCTTCTTCTTCTTCTCCTCGTGGGACATTTGACAATGTCATTCGCTTATCGGTCGATCTTTATACACACATACATCGAGAGAGCTGCGACGTGAGAATAATTATGTACGTGAAAAGTGAAGTGTAGATGGCTCTTGTCTTTCCACGATAAAATCAGTATTGTCTCGTGTACTTAAGTTGTTATAATTAAAAATTTGGGCGAATAAAACTCGTTACTATCACATAAATAGTATCATAGCTGATAGTAGCAGTGATTCAGAACTCCTAAAACGAGTATTTCGATTCAGATTAGCCATATAATTTATTTATCACCCTGCCCTGCAAAATTCCGCTACAAATATATATTTAGCCTCACCTACATACATAATCGCGATAAGAAAATACACACAACCCGTCGACATTATCAACCTCTCAAATAAAAAAAAATAAATAAATTTTAATGGGTCAAAAGTATCCGTGCGTGGATGGCAATTAACCGGTCTACAAATACATTTTTCTCGCGCAAATATTTACACATAGACAACCGGTCTTTTCCGCAATGTGTAATTAATTATCGGAGAGAGAGAGAAAGAGAGAAAGACAGTAGGACACATAATCGCGATTTCACCTTACTCCGGCACTGTGTTAAATACCCGCATTGGTTAATAAGCAGAATCGGCTGTATATAGTATTTTTTGATTGCCGATCGGATAAAAGAAAATTCCCATAGAATTTACGCTCCAACGAAGCGATATATGATCGCTATGCGGCTCATTTGAGAGGAAGGTGAGGGTCAAGGTGATGGTGAAGCTTATATTCACGGACAATAACTATATACACCTAATTCTAAAGCACGTCATTATTTTTATCGTTAGTCGAGCATCTTTCTCTTCACAAAGCACCTTTCTATTTTTTTTTCTTCTTCGTTGCGTCAGACGAGCGAGAGCAACGTTGAATAAGACTCATTAAAGACTGTATGGTCGAAAGGAAGAGATGATGCACGCCTAATGAACTTTCACGAGATGATGATGATGCAACGATGATGATGATGATTATTATTAAACTCGATCATCGTTGCGCAACGCGGAAACGTTAAACAATCTAGATATATATATTTTTTCATGCAACGCAGAAGCTTGTCACCTTGAACTTTCGCGGCCTACTTGGCGGTCTTCGACCTCCCATCGTCACTTTTTTTTTTGATAATTAAAAAGTAAAACACGTATCGTGTATGCTCTCCGCGCGCGTGAGAGTGTGCATGAGCGCGCTTTTTGACTTGATTATTATTTTCGAGAATCATATAAGGTGCCGCACGGACGAGTAGACACGTGTATGTGTGTGATGTGTGTCTGGAAAGAAGATTATTGTATGGGAAGAGATTGTCAAGTTCAAGTGCGTTTGAGAGATAGAGAGAGTTATCTTGTCCAGGAAATTGTTATCAGGAACTGGATTTCTTATCTTCTTTCAAGGCCTGTTTTGATACGCGAAAAAAAAGGCCGTGGATTCACCTAGAAATTCTTGAAAGTTTTCGCGTTTATTTCGCGCAAATAACAAAAACCTGTATATCGTTTTCATTCGTACGCGTGGGAAGTAATAATTTCGTTGTCATTCACAATAGCTTATTCACACTCGATATGCTCGTAAATAATTCTAATATAGCAATTAGCATAATATCGTCTGGAAAACAAACGACTCGTCGAATAAATTCTCGAATCAACTTTATTTTCAGCGATTACACGCAGGATAACGTCAAGAAAAATCTCTCGCATTACGCGCGCGCAATTCAAAAACCACTGCGCTGCGTGAGATTTTTTTTTGTCCAGAGAAAGAGAAAAAAAAAGGGCGTGTTGTGAGTGATGCGTGTGTGTGGCCTTAGGAATGCACCTTAGGAGCCAAGGCAGAGAATCTTGCTTGCTTCGCGAGTATAGTTCGTATGCGCGTCTGGCTATATGCCTAATAACGGTACAAGACGGCGTCGGCCTACTTACATACATGCTATATACTCGCGCAGCAGCACACACACTTATACACACACACACACACACGCAAACACATCCACACGAGGAAGGAGCTGCTGCGCAGAGCTACAGCAAGTAAATACCTGTGTGTGCCACGTACGTGCCAATGGAATTTGTCTCTCGGTCACTTCTTTCGTGATGATGGTGATGGTGATGATGATATGCGCAACGTATGTATAGCAACTGGATCGCGACGCGAGTCTTGTTGATTCACCCGATTGTTCGTGCGCTGATCGTCATCTTTATTCCGAGAATCGAAAAAAAAAATCTATATAGAATTCTTCAAGAACAACTGGTTTACTGGTTTCGATTTATTGCAAAAATAAAGTGTCGATTTGACAAAAGAAAACGAGAATTATTATCTCGCGAATAAAAAAGCTCTCTCTGGTGAATTTAAACCTACTGAAAACGCGCGCGGCGAAATAAATGCACCAGTGTCTCGCGTATATATAAATATAATGGGGTATATAGGATAGGCCTTCCAGCCTGCCGCTGCGCGAACTCGTGATTACACGTTTCTCATTTCATCAAACCCACCTTAATTGTCGCGATTGTTTCTCAGCGCAAAATCTCATCTCTCTCTTTCTCCTTTGCTCTATACGTTCAGGAATTTCGCAATTTTCAAGGGGAGCAGCGTTTATATCTTTCTCTGAAAAAAAAAAGAAAGAAAAGGAGCTTTGCTGCTGGTCTCTCGCTATCAAAGAAAGTGTATATATTCGTTGATTAATGACCGTATAAGCACACTACTAAATAACTGTAAAGGTAGGGCTTATACATCAAGTGTGACTTATGAAGCGACAAAGCTTCTTTTTTTTTTATTAATATCGCGCGTTAACAAAAGAGCGCAATTTCAACGAAATAAAAGCGAATCCTTTTTTTTTTAATTTCGATCGTCGTTAGTGTCGATGAACTCTCTGTCTCTCTTATAGGAAAAAGCGATTAAAAGCCTTTACCGTCCGCACGAGTATAATAATTTAGTCGAAAGCAGCCACGTCATCGGAGCTCCGCGCGTTCAAATCTCCGGAGGCGAAGTTGCTGCTGCTGCCTGATGATGCTTCTTCTATAACTGTTCTCCATCTGGCATTGTTGTTGTTCTTCGATGAGAGAGAGAGAGAAGCCCCAAAGCCTCCTCTCCCGATAAGGATATAACGTCAACACGTGTTTAGTGCTTGTTTTTCTTGTTCGACAACGCGCCAGCGAGCGTCTCAGGGATAGATCGATCGCCTCTCAGCTCAAGACCACTTGTTATTTCTTTTTTTTTTTATTTCCTTCTCTTCGGGTCTGCTCGTTCATGAGATGTCAGATAAAAATTGAGAGGAATGATTCGATCTTTCGACGTAGAAGAATGTGATCGTTCGCACGTACACACGTGATATATCCTTTTTGTTGAAGAGTGAAGATATATTTTTTTTGTATTGCCTTTTTTTTTGAGGTTGCGATTCGATAATGATTTCTTCCAGATGAGAATGTGTAAAAAAATTACGATCGTGATTATCGATGCTACGTTGGATAACGATTGAATGCTTTAACGATGAAAAAAAAATCTATCTCAATCTCATATTTTTCATCGATAAAACAAAGAGCAATTATTTCATCAATATTCGTAAGACATACGCAACAAAAAAATTCACACTTAAAAAAAAAATTATTACTGTTACTTCGAATTACGCAATATTATAAGGCCTTGAACCGAAAGAATGTTCCGGGGATATAATTTACTGTTAAACATTCACTTGGCGAACAAATCAGTTGCTTGGAATAATAAAGCAGATGCAAAGCCATTGTAAATCTCTCGACTTATATATGTACATACACACACCGAAACTCATTGGGTACCACTATAGTTAGCTAAAAATAATATTTTACAAGGCGCGCGCTTGCTACCTTCGGTTATAGCGCGTAAATCGGAAAAAAACTGCGTAAGCGCCGACGTCAGAATTGTCTGCCGATATAAATCCACGACTAATAAGTAATAAATCGCGAAAGGCTCTGCAACCTCGCAACGAAACTTGAAGAGAGAAAAAAAAAACAAAACAATAATTTATCGTTAAACAAAAGCCTCGTGCAACTTCCTCGAAGAAACATAGACCTTCTCTTTCTCTGCCAACGAAAGAAAAGAAGAAAAAAAAGAACATAATAATAATAATAGTGAGGTAGCAGCACAGTACTACGCGGAAACTAGCGTGTCCCAAGGAGAGAGATAGAGAGAGAAAAAGTATAATGCTGCTGCTCGCGGGCAAGGGTACCAAGATGGCGTCTTATACTTCTACGTTGAAGGCGCGACTCGCTTGGCTTCGCGTTCACTTGGTTGCTCTCTCTCTCTCTCTGCCTTGCTGGCTTCGCGTGCGCGATTGTGTAATGGCGGCCGCCGAGAGAGAGAGAGAGAGAGAAAGGTGAATGGCCTCTTACGCTCTTCGCCTAGGCTTTGAGAAAAGTCACGCGAGCGCGAGCACAAGCAACAGCGACTTTTGCCCCTGACATTGAATTTTCATTCTGCACTCGGTTTTTTTCTGCGAACGGTAATATTTATACATAACGAGGAGAAATTATATGGCGTATGTGAGTTACCGATCGTCACCGATTTTACCCATAGAAGGATGTTTATATCCACGAGTAAATTTATTTAGCTCACGGGGGCGAAGAAACAAAAAAAAAGTGTGCGTTCATATACGCGTTTGGGAATGTCCCGAAGAGTCCGAGGGAAAAAAACCCAGGTGGTGCGAGCGAATCTAAACACCTATATGTATATATATTCGCGCCGAGTTTTACTGGAACATTCTCTTAGCGCACGTGTCCGATTACTTACCTGAGCCTCTCTCTCTCTCTCTTCGACTAAAAATCGAACCCTTTTGAAAGGCGCAAAAGTAAACGTGTGCTGCGGGCACGAACGAACGCGGAGTGAAGGTGCGCGCTCACTGTCACTGCCATGGGCTTTTGCCGCCGCCGTCGTATAGTGAGGTAATATCGGATTCCATGCAGCGAAAAACCCCAACGCGCCATCTTGATATATTCCTCGCTGCTGCTGTTGCTGCAAAAGTCGTGATCGCGCGCGTGACTTTTGTAATTTTATCGAGTCAAAGGCATTCGATATCCAAAGCCGTATAATATGCTATGCGAGAGCTTTCGAGCTTCGCACGCGCGCGAGAGATGTTATTTCTGCGCGAGAAGAGGAGAAGCGATTGATTTATATTTGCGTTGAAGTGGCAGGGTGTTGCGCGGTAGGTTGCCTGCGAGAGCGATGTTTATTTGAATTGCAAGTTGAGCTTTTTTTTAAAGGGGTATGAATTGTTGCGTGGATGCAGGAGTTGCGAGGTTTTAGTTCCAAAGTTATATCTTTGGATTTTGTTCGTGAATACAAGTTAGTTTGTGTATAGTTTTCTTTGATGCATATTGTTTGTTATAAAATTCGATTCTAGATGGCGTATTTATTTTTAATAGGCGATGTTAGACAATAAATTGTAATCCCTAATGCCCAAATCATTAAAAATTAACGAATAATACATTCTAAATTAACTACTGAAAGAAACAATAGAATCCTTTTTTTAAGTTACTTAAAAAAATTACATACATGTTTTAAAAAATGCTGTTAATGAACCTCAACTAGTCAGAATATAATAATTGTATAAACACGTTTATTTACGTCTCTACTGCAAAAAATTGTACAAATGAACCTTATTCCATGACTTTCAAAAAAAAAACCGACTTTTCAATCCAAAGCACAATCGCGCGCCCAATGCATCAAAGCCACACGCGCGCGAAACTCACAATTAATAAGAGAGCACAACTCAGAACCATGACGTTATTATTATCTCGCTTCGCGCGAATATCTGTCTTATTGCGTAAAAAAGAAGAAGAAGAAGAAGAAGCAACATAGGTTGTTGCTGACTTGCGGTACTATCCTCAATTAAATCAATCTCGCTCGGCGTAATACCCGCGAAGCATATAAAGCTTCGTGCTCGCGCGCGGAGATTACTTCCTTTCTTCGGCGCGTGTCGACGCGGCGCGCGGCGGGGCCGCATTGCGTGACTCAATATTCTTTAGCTGAAACTGAAATCTCGGTTCTATATAACTCTCGCGGTGTGTACGTGTATAATGCTGCATGTGGTTTTACATTCGCGTGCACATACATACATACATACATACATGTTGTTTTGTGTATAGACTCCTTTCTGCGAGAATACCTTAGAAACCCATATGGCTTCTCTAGTTAGATCCACCTGCCTCATTAAACTCGCTCGGAGGTAATATAAAAGCTGCACGTAGACGACGGCGGCGACGACGACGAGGAGGAGAAGAAGGACAAGGAGGAAACGAACGAGTAGAAGGTGCACGACCGAAAATGAGGCCAACGCTTAGCCGCGCGCGCACGGAGTAAACAAGTGTTCACCAAGAGCCGGACCCCCTTCGACTTTGCCGTCCGCGTCTCTATACCATATACACCTCTCTCTTTCTCCTTTCTCTTCTTCTTCTTCTTCGTTGGCTTTTTCGTCCTTGCCTGCATGCTGTTGCGTCGCTCTCTCTCTCTCTCGCGGCTTGTTGCTGCCCACGGATATATTTTCCTTCGAACGTGTAATTCTGATCACATATATAATACGCGATGTATTGGCAACTTGATTACAGGGTATAGCCCTTTTTCGCCCTTCTCTCTCTCTCGTTTGCGGCTTTCAAACATCGCCGTTGATATAAATATTCTATACAACGAGCTTTTCCTTTTCTGTCGACTATGTGTTTAGGAAGTTTATATTCTTGCGGTCGTTCTTTTTTTTTTTTTTTTTTTTTTTGGATCGCATGCGTACGACAGATTCGTAAGAAGTGCAGGAAGTTACGAACACTGCAATTCGGTATTTAAAAAGACGCACATATGTTGCGGAATGTGAGCATCTGATTATAAGCGTGTGGTTTTTTCGGTCAACCCGAGAAAACGCAAAAAATGCGAAACGTATGTTTAATTCGGTGTGCGAGAGTTTGTGTGGATTTTGCGTTTGTGATTTTGCTTCCTCGTGTGTGTTTTTTGAACAAACATTAGCATAATTGAAAAAAAAAATTAAATCGTTAATTGCGAAATTTACTAAGTCTGATCTTTTCGAAAATTTCAATGCAAACTTTATAGAAATCTCTGTATAAAGTTAAGCAATTGGATACACTGTCTAATTACCTGCTATTCGCAGTAAACTCACTTGCGATAGAATACAAGAGTCATAATGTCTTTAATTGACTACTGAATAGAAATCCATTAGGCGCAAACGACACATTTATTTTTCGAAACAAGCCGGTATACACAAATTTATGCAAGACATTCGCGGCGCGCGCGGTGTGTTATCTCGATGAAAAAATCTCAATACCAAATCGAAAATGCCCGAGCGAAGAAGATCCCAAAGTGAAATGAAGCGCTCGTGCATTAATGCACACGCATCGTATTAAAAAAAAAAAATTTCGAAGTTTCATTCGATTAACTTTTTTAGCGTGCTGTGCGGCTTTGAAATTCAAATGAGGCACACAAGGTGTATATTTAGGCGATGCGCGCCGAAAAGGAGAATGAAAAGTCCATCAAAAGTGCGTTGATGACGATGATGAGTCAGAGAAAAGAAGAAGGAGGGGGCGAACAGCTGAAAGGCAACTGTTATTTCGCGATGCGGAATTATAATGACTTCATCCGCACGCTATATAATACAATGCTTGTTTTTTCCTCGCTGAGAGACGTCGAAAAACATTAGCATTTCAAGATCAAGGCTGTATTAAACGTCACGCGGCGGATTGATGGAAAATGGCAAGCTGAGAGTCGAGTTTCTAATGCGTCGCGCTCTTTAATGAAGTCATCCGCTGCTGCTTTGCATTTTCGTTTGAATTCTAATCTTTTTTTTTTCATTCCTCCGAGTGATATCATATAATTCTGTCGACGGAATTACGTGAAGATTTTGCGCGAATCGTTTGTTATTCTAAAAATGTACAACCGCTTCCTCTACATAAAAACTCTTGAAGGATGCGAAAAAGAAAAATTAACTATGACGCCTCTTCAACTGTTTGACAAGACAAGTATATTATTCATAGGTCGAAGTATACACCGGAGAAAAGAAACGGCTTTTTCTTCTGTGTATACTGCAACTCTTTTCAAGATTCTTCTCACAAGCGGCGTAGCGCACGTCAAAACTGCAAAATAGGTTTACGATGATGATTCCGTATAGCATACCACCGACTCTTCTTGGCAATCGCACGAAAACCAGCTGCTGTTTCTGCTATACATTCCCTCATTTTTCTTGGCTACTGGCGTGCAATGCAAAAGCTTTACTTTGCAAAATCTCCATATAGTCCTGATATATACACACGCATCGAGCGCGAGAAGTCGATCCCTTCGTGATACTGGTCACGTATGACTTACATTTTTCTGATCCGCTATTTATCTTGTTTTTTTTTTATCTTTCTTTTGGCTACTGCAACTTGTCATGTACTGAGAGAGGAATCGTATGTTATTTTTGCCGCATAGCGGACAATTTTATTAACTATGCACATTTCCTCGCGTACCTTTTTTTATACTTGCGGCTATCTTGATTGTGCTGAATTGGAACTGGCTGTGTGTTCTCGCGAACAGTTATTGCTTTAATGTTTAAATATGTGGTTTATCTTCTCGACCGAATGCGATTGCATAGACGGATATACGTATATGAAAGTTTTATGTTTATACGGATGAGACGTTTTTTTGAATATCTGCATATTTTCCTGTATACTAATTGCAAATCGTTGCTGCGCGTGCTGACTCGTGGATAGGTTGTTAAAATATACGAACGGCGTAATAAACAGCTGTGCGCGCGAGAGGAAAACTCGTTTTCAAACGAAAGCTCGCAGAAATGCCGAAGGTACAATTTATTCGGATATTTATTACAAAACTATTTTACGAACAGTAAAATATTTTCTTTTGTCGGTAAATTTTGTATTATGAAGATGCGACTTTTTGCAGACAGTATTTAAGAGGTCTCCGAACTAGAACTTCAAATTTGATGTCACTGGTACACCTGTTCTCTCCGAGTGGCCTGTCTCTCTCTTTTTCCTACTTAGTTTGAAAACACGTTAGTGACGGAATAACCGAAAGAGCTACGCAGAAAGTGATACCTGTGAACTATAATGCGACTTTCGAATGATTCATAAGTAAAACCTTCCTCGAGTTGTCTAACACTTCACGAAAAAAAAAACAAAGCTACTGATCGGTAAAAAAAAAATAGAAGTTATACAAGATCTTAACGGTATTTTCATTCGTGATTAATCTCGCTATTTTTCATTACCATTTGTAAAATTCTCTATTTACTCTCGCAACAATTGTCGATTCGAACAATAATTATACCTCGCAACGTGAAAATAAAAATTCGCGCCACAAACACAAAACACCTTATCACACCGTCATCGATAAAAAAAACTCATTCATTATTCTCCCATGCGCCGACAAAACACAGAAAGAGAAAAAAAAAAGAGCTGCACGGTATATATACAGTAGATACGCATTATTCTAAGCCGATACCAATAGAATCGACTCATTAGCATCGGCATTAAAACCGACCTTGCCCGCATAATAATCTCTCTTTCTCTCTCTCTCTCGTTATCCAAACGCGCAATGCGGAACAAACTAAAACTCGCGTCGCTGCACTCGTGCGCGACAAAAAAAAAAAAAAAACAAAAAATAAATAAAAATGAAGAGTGAAGAATAAGTGCGCTCGATATACACGCGGAATATTTCATAAGGTATTTTCTCCTCCGGGACCGAAATATATACCACACAGAGAGTGTAAGAGAAGAGAGAAAGAGAGAGAGAGGAGCAAGCGAAGCGAACGGTCAAGGCCACACTGCTGCACACGGTATATACCCTCGCTCTTGACTTTTTTATTCTTTTTTTTTTCGAAGCGGTTTGGTATATACGCGACGAAACTGTATATATAATCCACTCTCATGCAGCAACAATTCTTCCTTCCTTTTTTTATCGCGGCAAATGTTCGGGGTCTGTTATCGCTGAAAAAGAGTGTGTGTGTGTGCGGGCAAAGAAAGAGGCAAATATTGGAGGTCAACGAGCCGAAATGGATTCTGTACGCGCTGATAAAATGTGGATATATACACCGTGAAGGTGTGGAATGTACACGCTGTGCGCGAGAGAAAGGACTTCGAAGAAGTTCGCCAAGATTCGCGTATTAAAATCCTTTGAACTTGATATTCACCTAAAACTTTAAGTATATAAATTTGATAAAAAAAAGGGGGTGTAAGCTTGATGCAACATAGTAGTATAGGACGCATGTGTACACGTAACGAAAATGGCAAAACGTTCCAGATTGCACAAAAGCTTCGCGAGCCGGCATGCAGCAGCAGAAAGAGCCCCGTGAGCACGGATCTCTCTCTTTCTGGCTTCATGCGCGCTTAACTCTCGGTGTAAATGTATGCGTGTAAAAGAGGAATGCGTCGGTCATTGACTGGCCGCTTGGCTCGCGAGCGGGAGTCCAAGGACAACCAGCCAACCAATGTACAAACGTGTGTGTGTGTATGAGAGAGCGCCAACGACCGACAGACCGAGCGACCGACCAACCAACAACCAACCAATGCGCCTTTCGCTTCACGTTCGTTTATATAGCCAAGCTTCTTATGTGTGAGTATGCCGCCGACAGGAGAGAGAGAGAGAAAGATATTTCCCCCCTTTCGCCTTTGCAACCATGCTGCTTCTTTTTTTTTTTTTTATTCTTCACTGCCGAGCGCGACCAAGCGCTCTGGGATGCTGTGTGTAGAGAGAAACCGAAATGTCCGCTGCTGCTACTGAAAGCTTTACGCTCTCTCTCTCTCTTTCTCTCTCTCTCTCTCTCTCTCTCTCTTGGAGAACCGAAGGGAACTGTTATGCCGCTGCTGCTGCGCTTGGGGAATTGTTGTAGCGTAATAATGCTTCTCTGCTGCAGGATAGAGGCATTTTCTTCTTTTTTCAGAGTTTCGTTCTTTTGCGAATGGTGGGAAAATGGATTTTTTATTGCTTGATGGACGTGTGATCGATGGTTGTTCTATGACGATGAGACAGACGTGAGTTTGGAGCGAGCTTGAGGGATTTTTTTTTATTCAGTATGCGTTTAGATGAAGATTGATTTTATGTTTGACGAGTTAGGATAAATTAAAGAATAATAATTTGGAGTTGCTTTTCAAAAAGACTTAAATACGAAATTGATGTAAGAATAATTCGATATACGATTCGTTCCTTCATTTCTTGACAATAAATTTACATGACAATATTCGCTCAGGGATATATGGAGGAAACGAACGTTTTTTTTTTCTTCCCATCGAGATTCAATTTCATTCCCGCGAAAATTCATAACGATCAAAAAATTATCATCATATCCAATATCCGCATATAAAAGCCGATATAATACAACGTTCGCACAGGTTATTCATACACAAAAGCGAGGCGGCAATATCCATTCTCATTGAAAGTGCCATCATCGTCCGCCTCCTCCTATATACCTCCCTCCCCATAATAATATCGTCTCTCGAGTGTGTAAAAATTGAAATGGACCGAAAAACGGGCTGCTGTTGCTCGACTCGACATAAAAAGGGCTTGACGCGTAACCCACATGAAGAGAGAGAGAGAGAGAGAATTGGGTGAAAGGGTGACCTTGCGGGGGTTGTTAAATCCCGCAGTGAATATAAAAGACGGGATAAAAGCCGTGCGTCCGCCTTCTTCTCTTCTCTTCTCAACGGTTTGCCCAGCGAAAGAAAAAGGGAGAGAGAGAGAGAGAGAGAGATGGATTTCAAGACCAGTTTTTCGAGACTCGAGAGGGGCTCACACAAGATTCTCTTCGCGCTTGTTGCTCTTTTTTTTACCTCCCTCTCTCTCTCTTTCTCTCACTCGACTGCAGCTCGAATTTTTCGGAGTGATATCATAGCATGGAACGGTAACGTAACTGTTTCGAAAATTATCCGTGGATTCTTCGTTTTTTAATTGCAGCACGAACGGATTAAAACCTTGGATTGGTTGATAAACTGATTGATGAAAAAAAAAATGTTTTCAATGATGAATTCCCATTAGCATATCGGGTATACAAGTCTCCGAGCGTTTCCGCGATCGACAAAATAAAGTGCAGATTGTGCGACGTGACGCGATGTTCTTTTGATTATTTGTTTTTGGCAGGCTTGATTATCATATTATGTTTTTTGTGAATCACAGTTATATATGTGCTTGATAGTTGATGTCCGTATACACAGATGGCTCCGAGCTATTACGTGGTGTCATAATAAATAAGAAGAAGAAGGCATATATGTGCTTCTGAATGATATAAGTCTACTTAAAAAAATCTTGCATAAAAGCATACTTGTGTCTTCAATTTCAAAATGAGCTATACCTACAATGAAAAGTCATCGCAAAACTCTACCAAAATTAGACCTAACCTTTCAAAGAAAATAGTACCTACCAGTCGCGGCGATGATGTCCGAGGTGATATGCCGCGGTGCAGTCAGCTGGTGGCTTCCTTTTGCAACCCTTCAGCGAAGACGAGCGGCGCCGCGTAGTAATCCGGTGAGTTATGACTGCGTGGGATTAAGATGGGGTTAACCTCGTCGGTGACTCTTAGATTGACCTGCGAAACCGGAATTATCGTTGACCCTCTTAATCCTTAATTTACAACGGAGTTCGCTGACGGGGTGTCTCTTTTCACCTCGTTCGGATTATATTCGATTATGACTCGACCGTTACCTTACTTTTGTCTTTACATACGGCTTTTGCTCGCGCTGACCCTTTTATAATTAGCTTGATTAATTTTATCTATTTATTTATCAAGCGTGAAAAAAAAAAAAAAATTTATTATGGATTTAGCAGTAGATTTTTTTATTTGTGGAATTCAATAATTAATTATGGATTATTTTCGTGTTGAAATATATGCTGAATTGATTATATCACTTTCAAAAGAGAGCGACTGCAATAATTTATCGGTTTTCAAGTCAATTCATTGTTAGACTGAAAAAAACTGCGGCATAGTTCATTGATGTATCGATCACGCACAAACGATCCCTGCATCCAGAAAAAAATACAAAAGTTGAAAAAACGATAAAAAATATTCTTTTCAACAATATTTTTAAGGCTTACGTAATGAGTTACTGCTAATTTCAAATTTATTCGAAAAAAAAATTCTTAAATAAATCTTCAATTAGACAATAAAGAAACCGTGTACAAAAGAAACTAAACTTCCTCTTCCAACGAGAGTTACCACTTACATGATTACAAATTACATTTCAATAGAAACTAAACTAACTCAAATATGGTTAGAGAGAGCCATGCGGTCAGTCGTATAACCAACTAGTGCTCCCAAAAAAAAAATCAGCTCTAAGCCCCATATAATACCTGTTATTTAGACGTTATTTAGAAATAAGTCATCATAAAAAGCCAAAACAAAAGCACGCGAAGAAAGTATACAGGCGTGTATAGAGGAGGAGAGAAGAAGTAGTTCCGCCCGCGTGCAGCAGAAGCAGCAAAAAAAAAAAAAAAAAACCGCACACAGTTCATTTAAGACTTTTTCCACTTATTTGCACAAAAAGCTTGTGGCCTCCTTTGGACGCTGCATGCGAATATTTCTCTCTCTCTCTCTCTCTCTCTCTCTCTCTCTCTCTTTCATCAACCCCCTCCATTGTCGAACAAAAAAGCCGCAAAATAAGGATATACTCTTCCTCGGTTTCATGGTGCGAGAGAATCCCATTGTCGAGGGTGCTCGTCACACACATGCGCCCTTTTTTTTCTCTTTCTATATATGCAGGTATATCACGAAAGTCAGTCTTTTTTTTCCCACAAGCTGTGCGCCCCCGCGCGCCCGCGAATATGGAATCCATATATATACGTATATGTGTGTGTGTATGAGCAAGGTGCTACAGAAGAGCGAACGAGAGAGAGAGAAGAGAGCGAAAAAGGGCAAACCGTAACTAAGACCTACACCACCTGTCTGGCTCTCCCACGCTTTGATGCTGAGGGATGCTGATTCTCTCTCTCCCCACCTCTTTTATACTTAGGAAAAATCGAACGATATCCTGTGTGTGCCCCATAAGAGAGGCAGGTATATATGGGCCAGGGGTATAAAAAAAGGTAGATTCAGCAGTTTTTTTTTCCTCTTTCTCTCTGCTCGAGCGAGAGAGAGAAGAGGAGGATGTTTCAATGTTTACGGATTTGCGGGTTTACCGTGTGAGTTTTGGATTTCTTTACAGCTCGACGTCGTCGTCGTGCGTTAAGACGGATGTCTCGAGTTCTCCACATATGAGAGTTTTATTGATTTTTCGATCGTTTCTGGTCGATTTTTCGCACGGTTATATTTTGTTGTACTTACAAGTTATTCATTTATTTGCCGATAGATGGATAAAGTGTAGTTAATGCGATCACTATACATAATAGCCATGTTTAATCTTAATATAGTCGTTATCGAATTTCGGATGAAATATAAAATTGTAAAACGTTCAATAATTTGTTAATAATTCAGCAAAGATAGAGATAGAGTTTTCGATATACTTAATAATAATAATAATAATATATATAGTAATCACTTAACGATGATTTAGTTTTACTGTCAATCGAAAATTTCATCAGCTATATAAATACGCGAAATTTCCCATACCCGTTACAGTTGCACTTTTGTTAAAATAAAATCAAAATTACATAAATTTTCATTCAATATTTAAGCGACAAAACGTCTCAATAAAATTTCAGAAGCATAAGTAGCGTGAAAGAGTGTGTGCACAAGAGATCTATATAGGTATATGTTCGCAAACGGTCCTTTTCCGAAGGGTCTCTATACACACATACTAACGATGCGTGGGTGCTCGTTCGCGTCCTTCCTCTCTCTCTCTCTCTCTCTCTCTCTCTCTCTCTCTCTCTCCATGACTGCTCTTTTTTTTTTCTCTCTCTCCCTCTGCATCGCGTCGATGCGAGGTCGCGCGCCGCGGAGTTTTCTATTGTTAATAAAGGACGCGCGGATATATATGTAGGTATACGGGACTGCAGCAGCAGCAGCACGGGATGTGTGTTCAGGTAAAACGCGGTACTACTTTTCTTCCGTGCTAGAAAGAGAGAGGGAGAACAGTGAATGTGGTTTTCGATCGAATTTCCATTTCACTCTTTTTTTTTCTGCTGTCATTGTGCGCCCTTTCGATGGCGGAGATCCGTTTGGAAAGGAACATTTGAATACGTGATATTTTTTTTCGTGGGTTTCTTTTCTTTTGATGTTGGTAATGAGATTTAATTTTTTTTTTCGGGGATCAGTTAACTTTGTATTAACAGGTATAAATATGGTGATCGTATGATGAAAGTTATATCGGGTTTCATTTTACGAGATATAAATGGAAGGATTATAAGTGACAAGGTAACTAATAAATGGAATAAAATGTGTAAAGAGAATATAATATTATTAAGAGATAATAGTTTTCAGTTGGAAAGATCGTAATCTTTACGATACGTAATGGTACAAATAAATGAAAAATAAAAAATTTCATTAAATGAAATAAATATGTTGATATCCCATTTTTGCGGTGATAAAAATTTGTAAATTCTTATAAACTGATTTTATTATTATTTCTGACATTAAAATACATTTATTGCACGAACACGCAAATCATTCAACAAATACTAAAAAAAATAGTAGCAATCATAGTTTCCACTATAACTTCTCGAGTAAACCAAGCCGTTATAATAACTAAATCATGCCGTTAATATTTTCTCGTAAAAATCCACGTGGCCCTGAAATATTAAGTAGCCAAACACACTCTTTCAGTGCACATCTTCGACACGAACAGCTCTCCCGCCGGGCAATTAGAGATACCAATAAAACCTCTGATTTTCCCGTTTCAACAAAAAGCCTGCCTCTGCGTCTGTCTCTCTCCCTCGGCGCGGCGCACAATATAATAAAACTGACCTGCGGCGCTGAAAACACAGTGGCAACAGCAGCCAGCCCTTGCCTAGTGTGTCGCGCGGTGTGGCATTTTTGTCGGTTAGCAATATAATCGGCGAAAATAAAAAAAAACCCTTTGCCTTTTTTTTACGATTCTTCGCCGAAAGCAGGAAATCCAGAGAAAAATGGAGAAAATATGACCCCCCTCATATAAAATCTTTTATATTGTGCGTGGGGTTGAATGGTTTTCTTTTTCTTCTTTTTTTTGCCCGCCGACGACTTTTCGAGACAACGTTTTTAAAGCCTTTCACGATTGAAGAATATGGCTTTTTTAATGCCTTCTTCTTCTCTCGATGCTTCTTTTTCTTTTTTTGAAAACGCCGCTTTGCACACCGGATGCGTATTTTCGGCTTGTGCACTGTTCAGCAGTATGCATACAATTGCCCCGTGATTCACTGCGAGCATCATCATAATATGGCATCGCTGTTGGCGAGCATTGTTCGGATTTCAATTAAAGTGCCAAAAAGCGAGCGTTTAAGCAAACCTCTTGGTCATATGGGCAGTCTTACCACCAAAAAAAAAAGAGAATACGGAAGGGGTATGTGTGTGTAAACGATCATTGTGAGGACTTTAACCTCTTCGATAATAATTGCTCTGTCGAGAGAGCAAAGAAAAAAAAAGAAAGATTTCGCGTGATGTTTACCTTAAGCACGCGACGCCCACAGCAAACAACCAACATACCGTCTGAGGTTTATGCTTCACGATATACGCATCTGTGCGCGAAACATCGGGGGGTGGAGGAGCGACAATCAGCGAAAATTGCGTAATGCGGACGGGAAGATTTCCGGCAATTGTCGCACGAAACAAGGAAGTAGCTGCTGCTGCTGCTGTGGCGTGTGCTTTACTTTTTTTTCCCACAATTTTTTTTTTCATTTAATATCGAGAGAGAGAGAGAGAGAGAGAGAGAGAGAGAGAGAGAGAGAGGAATGAAGAAAAGACCTTTCACCTGTGTATGTATGAAGTATGGTATACATACGCGCGTACACAACCCCCGGAAACGCAGGTGGCGAAGAAAAGAGAGGATGTGTTTTTTCTGTCTTGCTCTCCGATTATTGTGTCTCCTCCCTCGCTCTCTCCTATAAGAGGGGTGTAATGTTATATACGATGAGAAAATCTCACACGAGATGGTATGGAAGCTCTTGGAAAACGACGAAGATTTTGCTCGATGACGCGTGTTAAGGCTAATTAAGATAATCTTTGATGGGGCTTCGACAGTAATGACATGCTTATCCGCTCATTAGCCGCGAGTCTTGTCGCATGCGAGCATTTTTCCGTTAATATAATTTTTGCAGAGCGCGTAAACGAGTTTTTTCAATAAAAGCAAAAATGAAATGAAAATACGCTCGAAAAAGCCTTGAAAGCGAGAGGTTGTTTTAATTAAGAAAGCGTTGGTAATTGAACGTTTATTTATCATCTCGATATACAGTTATTATACAAAACTATTACGAAACGATATCTAAAGTACCGTAAAGATGAGCGCGTGCGGCTATAATCCCTCGGTGACCGACATTTTCCTTGCGGGGAGGGAAAAAAAAATTTTTTTTCCTCTTCCGCAAAACCAAAAGGATTAACCAGCAAAGCAAAAAGTTGACTTTCAACCCTTTTCGAGAGTCGATTGCCGATTAACTCCAGCTCATTATGGAAATAGACTCTGGAAGGGTTAAACGCTCGTGGAAAAACTTGACTCTCGAAATGTTCCTCGGCCACTAGCTTTACGACCTCAAAGGATAGTAAACTTTCTCCTCGGTTAGTTTATGGTCGGGACGTCCCCGAAGGGTTGTATTTCCATGGCTAGGTAAAGGGTTTTTTTTTCGACGTTTTTTTTTGCATAGGGTTAAGGGGAAAGGATTAACTCTGGGATTATCGCGAGGAAAAGGCTGATTTTTAGAGCTTCGTCTCTTTTAATGGCACGTACAACGTCTGGAAGCAATATTTGACTCTTTTTCGGCGCGAAAGGCTTGATTTACTGTGGGGCCTGTGCGTCCAGTTGACTTGTGTCTGTTTGCTGGATTATTTACTATTTGCTGATGACACGAAAAAATATGCGTTGAAAAAAAAGGTTTTTTTCCTTGCTTTGTTAGAAAAAAAGTTCGGAAAAAAGTGACTCTGTTGGTTTAACCCGCTAACTTTTGAACTTTTTGTAGAGAAGGAAAAAAATACAAACTTTTTTTGTGACAAATCTTCATCGTTAGTTTTAATTCAAACTACAAGATGAAAAATTAAAAATCAGACATTATAATTATTCCATTTTATTTTCCTAGACAATGAAGTCATCATCCAACATTACAGTAAACAAAAAAAACTCAGTTTCACAGAATAATAACAATTTTTTAAGAATTAACAAAACTCGCTCTCGGAATTCGTGATTCGAGAAACTAATGGCGTGCGAGCTTGTTACATATTTATATAAAAAACTGGATTTATCACCGTCTCGCGAAGCTATATTAAAAAAAACAACTTGAAACTATATCACAGCGGTATTTAATTATAATTTGAAATTATAATAGCTAACAATTACTCCATAAAAGTGCGAGATAATTCTGAGAATACCGCGCATACTTTCAAATTATACATTCATTCTCGCAAGGATCACTAACCTCTCCTTTAAAAAAAAAGAACAGGCTTCGACTCGGCTTTTCATAAATAAACGTATTACGAATGCAAAGCGAAGTGTGTATATATGTGTGCGCGAATCAACTGTCGCGCGGATTTCGAAATAGCAACAGCCCGCTATAAATATAAATACAAAACTCGTCGTCGATTGTCGCTCGTTGGTTATTACACACGTGAAATTAATAAATCCTATCGGCGAAAAAAAAAATTCGAAGACTTTTATTTTTAATAGGTTCATTGACATGGCAGTTTCAAGGTCCGTCCTAGCAGCAGCAGCAGGTTTTGCCACTTCTTTTTTCCTCGTGTGTGTCTCCTCGCTCCGCGAGCGTTCTCTTCTACGTATACGTATTACACGAGTAGCGGTTCGTCGAGAGACAAGTCTCATGCCGTAGCGTATATACGTTTTAATTAACGCACGTGGATAAATCGCCTTTTAAAGTGACGACGAGTTAGCGTGTGTGTGCCGCGAGCGAGCGATCAAGTCGCGCGCTGCTCGTATGATGTTTTAAGAGTTTTAAACATTAAAGCTCGGCAAGCTCGGTAAAAACGTTTTTCTTCTTCTCTTTTTTTTTTACGAGAAAAAGATTTCATGCCAGTAAAAGTATATATATACGCGCGTTATGCCCTATTTTGTAATGCGATGCGCTGGGAATTATAAATTTTTTTTTCTCTTACTTTTAGTGCTCGGAACATGAAATGATACTTATGCTATACCAGCTCGACGTTCTAAAACTTGCAATATATGTATATCGAATAATATGCGAGCAAGCTGTTAAAAAGTTAACAGATGGAATGCCGCAGCTTGTATGTTTATTTTAATTCGTTTATCTCATTGCGCTTGATTTATTTTACACTTGGAAGCGAGAGGCGCGAAACTTAAATTACCTTTACGCATATCTCGCGCGCACACACGAAGGACTGCGCGGACATTGAAGTAAATTATTTTACGACATAATCCGAATAGAGCTGTGTGTATTTGTTTGCTTGAGTCTCGATTATTTTCCTTGATTCGTTATTTTTCATACGTTGACCTAGATTGATATATTGAGGATAAACGTTGTATTTTGTGTAAAGAAAAAGGTATTAAAAATACGTTGCAAAAATCAAGGAAACCTAATGAAATTCGTGGCCGCGGTAGCGGCCGAGGCAAGTATGCCGAAGGTGCTACCAACCCACTATATCTGGAGGATTTTTGACTGAGGCATTTTTCATTTTAATGTTTAACATGTTTAATTTCAAGAAATTGCGTCAAACTAGTTACTATTATT
>JAWWMK010000021.1:7602005-7634268 GCA_035047105.1 Galeopsomyia nigrocyanea | reverse complement strand
ATATATACATATATATATATTGCACACACACACACATATAAAAAGCATTACGTTTTGCGGTGAAGCGCGATGAGCGTTAGATAATCGGTTGCGCGCCTCGCACCAGCGTAATGATTATGCGAGGAGAGAGAGAGAGAGACCCAACAGCGTAACGAGCTCTCTTCGCCGGTAAAATGAAATTCTGGGAAAGGACTCTCTTTCTCTTTCTCCATCGCCGAGCGCCATGGAGAAAGTAGGCAATCCACGGCGCGCCACACGGCCAACTCGTATTATATACGTGCGTGTGTGTATTGGTGAACTTGAAAAAGTGTTATGAAACGCGAGTGCGAACGTTAATTCATATAGCGAAAGAAGAAAAAAAAATTGTATGTAATGTAAAGTCTATAAATATCGATCTTGGATAATTATTGTCGAGGAAATGAAAGAAAAAAAAACGCGAGTTTCATCGATCATCGTTGCATAAATTGACAATTGGCTCGTTTTTTTTCTTTCTCGCTCTGCGTGAATAATCGTTTTTTTTTTTTTTATTTTTCAAGAGCGATCTCTCGGATTTTCTCTCAGCTGCGAGATAGTATTTTATGTACCGGCTGTATAAGGATGAATCAAGGAGAAAATTTATCCGCGCGCGTGTGCGACAAAGTGTATATCTTGTATGTGTGTCAGTGGTTAATTGTTGTCACGGTAAATTGGTATTGTGGAAAAGCGACGACGGTCGTTTAATTGAGAAATTAAGAGCGCCGTTAAATCATTTTAGAAATCGACGACTGTTTTTTTTCTCTATCTCTCTCTCTCTCTCTCTCTCTCTCTCTTTGTTTTCCGCTAATTGTTTGCCAAGAATCTGCTCAGTAATAAATTAAGCGGTTACAAGAATTTTTTTTCTTTTACTATGAGTCAACTTTGTTTTAAAACATACAAACACCCACGGAACAAAAAAAAACAAAAAAAAAAACGCGTGGACTCGTGAAAAATCATCAGCTGCCGTGCAGAGAGAGGAGAATTCTCAATGTGCACAATAGGCGCGACAAAACGCCACTTGTCCCCGATTCTCGTGGGGCGCCTCTCCACATGAGTTATGGTCTATAGTAGAAGAAGAAGACATCTCTTGAAGGATCTAAGGGATGCGCGTTTCGCTAGGAGTATGTTTACTTTATCTCCAAGTATCCTTTTCACGATTTTCGTCTTGTTTCGAGCAACATTAAAATTCAAAACAGCCGTGTGCATTTAACCCTCATCTAAAACCACTAAAAAAAAGAAGCCTTAGATAATCTAATCGACATAGCCAATCGAAAAGTCGTCCACGATGTTTGCGAGCGCGCAGGTATATCATCGAATACCTGTTGCAACGAATCCCCACTGCGCGACTCAGTTTCCGCCTGAAAAGGAAGGATTGCAATTGACCCTTTGAGTGAGAGAGACAGGAGAAAGAGAGCGGGTTACTGGTGCGTAAGAGGATTAGAACCTCCTTTGTTTTCGCAGCGGAGCTTATAACATCATGACTCCCTCGGTATACGATCTTCTACTGGTACTTTCTTTCTCGTCTCGATATTCTTCAAGTATCCAAATTTCATTCATCCATAAATCTAAAAAAAAACGATCCCACCCAGTCTCTAAAATTCATTTTCCATCTATAAAATCGGTAAGGCAACTTAACGATCACGATAAAAAAAAATCCCTTCCATAAAAAATTCATCTCTCTCGTTTGACTTATCGATCTCCTCGTCGTACCAAAGAGAAAAAAAAATCCCCTTCGGACTAAGCAATGCATTCCCAGACTGCAGCAGCAGCGTCGGCTTGCATTGAACCCACCGGACAGGTTTCTCTCTCTCTCCTTCTCTTCGTTCTTACATCCGCGACTTCTATATACTCTCTCGCGGCGCGCGGCGGAGAAGCAGCAACTTCTCTCTCTCTCTCTCTCGGGCGCCGCTACCACATAGATACACACGTACGGTATAAATCCCGCTCTCTCTCTATCTCGCGTAACAGCTCGAGCTTTGAAGGTAAACGTAACCTTGGCCCCTACTTCAAATGTTCCACGTTCAATTCATTATCGAGCATTCGTCTTTGCCGCGCGTAGAAAAGAAAAGCTTGCACGAGTATAAATCTGCATTCTCCATCCGTAAGGGAATAAAAAAAAAATTTTTTTTTTCATTTCTCTCGTCATATAAAAAAATCGGCGATCGAAAGAGAAAGAGAGAAAGAGAAGGTAGGTATATTCGCTGCTACCAGCGCTGTCCGGAGCTACAAGATGCGCGAAAGGGCTCTCCCGTTAGTTGCGCATGCGCAGCGGGATCGACGACTCCTCCTTCCTCTATACCGCTACTAAAGGGCCTGTATGCCACCATCCAAGAGAGAGGGAGAAAGAGAGAGAGCGGACTCTCTTTTCTGTACCTCTTGCTTCGGAACGGCGATATAGAGAGAAGAGAAGAGAAGAAGAAGAAGAGGAGTGGGGGTAGCGTATACCTGTGCCGTGCGTGAGCTCACCTCGGCACGCCAGTCGAGCACGAGAGCCTCGAGCCGCCAGTGTGCTCGTTTTTATTCCTCCGTTATATTTGTTATATTATTATTATCTGCATCGCGCACAGACACACAAAAACACAAGCACGTTCTCCAAAGTTTCTCGGTTTTTTTCACCCTTTGGTTGTGTTTTTTTTTAACTGTAAGCAAAAGTGAGTGATCGCGAGAGATATGCGGTGAGCTCTCACCGCCCACCAGCCCGAAAATTGCACACGTGCGGGAAGATTCGCGGGAGGACTGTTGGATGTGAGAAAAAAAAAATTTTTTTTTTCTGAGTTTTGAGTGAGAAGAGAGAGAGCAAGCACGAGGATGCCCAAGATCTTTTTGATAAAGAACCGGCTGCATCAGCAGCAGCTGCGCCTCCTCGAGGCACAGCACCTCAGCAAAAGTCCACCGCCACACGGACATCACGTCATCGTCAAGGACTCGTCGCCACCACCCATTGGTCCCGCACGTAGTCCCTACACTCAGGAACCACTTAGTCTCATCGTTAACAAACAGCAATGTGAGTTTCTTTTCTGTTTTTTTTTTGGGTGGTATCGTCCAAAATGATCGGCAAAAATTTTTTTTTCGTTGCCGGTCGTGCTTCGTATAAAAATAGAAATTCCAAATTTGATCCGCAGGCTGTATAAGTTTCAAAATCATAATTTGTCAGTCCCGATGCGTGTGCGAGCATAGTATAATACGCAAACGGTACTTGAATTCTTGATTCACACTCGTGGAATACGCGATCGACTGAATAGCAATTCATGAATAGCATCCACGACGAGTCACATGTGTCGCGTTGTTTCGTCAAAGCTTAGAAATCTACGCGAGATGAGTCAAGAATACTTTTACTTGCTTTTATTAACGATTTCTGTTATATATTTTATAAAAAAATCGGTAATAAAATTTTAAAGATCGGTATTTCTAAAATTGACTAAAATATCTGTAGTTATTATTAATTTATCGAAAGTTGAAGCCGATAAAACTCGCGTAAAATTCAAGTCGAAATTCGGGATCGTTGCTCCAAAAAACCATCACGACATTTTACATTCAAAACGCTTTTCCTCGAACACTTTGCATTCCGCTATAAACAACCGATCATCCTCTTCTCGCAAAACACTAAACTGCATCAAAAGTTGAAAAAAAAAAGAAGAAGAACTTATATCTTTCCTCGAAAATTACGTGTAACAGCTCTAAAACCGCAAAATCGCTTTATTTCCGCGAATCGTCATTCCCTCGATAAATCACACGCACAAACTCGCATGGATGCCGATAAATAATCTCATTCAGGAAAGCCTCTTTCGCGTATGGCATGCATATTTAAATCCGCGTAAATGTTATAAGGTCGCGCGGTGGGTATACGCAAGCGCTCACAAATGAATTATAAAAGTCCTCTAGGACACACACACACAGACAGTCAGACACACATGCGTGTACCAATCGAAGGACACGCGTCGCAGATTTCGGCATTAGACACACACACACACATACACACAGCTGCGCGAGTTTATAATTCGCAGGTGGCTCGTGCCCTTGAAATTCAAATAAAATAAAAAAAGATATCCTTCGGTCACCTGTACGAGAGAGGAAAGCGAGAGAGAGAGAGAGAGAGAGAGAGAGAGAGAGAGAGAGAGAGAGAGAGAGAGAGAGAGAGATTTTTCGGAGCAACGGTAAAGTGAGTGGGCGGCCCCTCTAAAGAAAAAAAGAAAAAAAATAAAACTGGTTTAGAGGGGAAAAACCTGTTTCTTCTTTTCTTATTCTATTCGTTTTTTTGAGGAATGCAGCGATCGCAGACGCATTCACGCGCACACAGACAGACACACAGTGGAGTGTATATAACGAGGAAAGTAAACACAGACCTCGCAAACGCTTATTCAGCCAAGGTTCTCTCTTATTCTACAGCATCGTTTGCGCGCGATCTCAACGTCGTTTTCCTTTTTTTTTCGCGAGCAACAACTCTGACTCTTAACGGATCCCCGATAGCTATGCGTGTGACGTACGGTGACTTCAATGCCTTGCGGACGTGTACTTGCATACCGGCTTTATTTCTTCTATCTCTTTCTTTTGAGCTTGCTGAAGATTCTTGGTAAAATAAACATTTTGGTTGAGTTTAGAACACGAAGTTTGCGTATGATGTTAGACACAAGGTACAAAGCACGTGAACTTACGCGCGTAAAAAACAAAAAAACAAGAAGTCGAGCAACAGGTTTTGACATCAACCGTAATTAACGTTCATCACGAAAATAAAAAAATTAAAATCACCTGTAAAATCTCGTTCTCACACTCATCACGATATAAATCACATTCCCCCTTCGAAAAGAAAAAAAAAATAATCGTCGCCCCCACTCACGCCCGTAAAAAAAAATGAAAGAACTAGCCCAACAAAACACTTTCCATCACCCCGCGCGTCATTGTTAACCCATCCATCGTCGGTGCATGGAAAGAAGGAGTGAGAGAGAGAGAAAAAAAAAGAAGCAACCGAGCAGCGGACGCTATAGAGCGGGGCACAGCACATAACGGGCGGTGCGCGGCGCATTGACACGCAGTGCCAGCACAGCACAGTACAGCACAGTACAGGTAGCCTATAGGGAAACATTGCGTATGCGTCGAGCGGTGCAGGTGGCTATCAGGTTGCGCGCTCATCGAGACGAATTACAATGCGAGTAGAGCTGTATATATAATACACGAGCTTTTCCCTTCGCCGCTTCACAGATATAGATATCTCTCTCTCTCTCTCTCTCTCTCGTCCGGAAGTCAAAACTACCTTTCTGATGCGTGTGTGAATATATTTGTACTTGCGTTTGTAAATGGAATTTTTTTTTTTAACGGTGACGTTCAGAAGATTTTTGCGTAATATAACATTTGTCGTCTAATATGTCAGCCCGAGGCGTATGTATACGTGTCGCAATCGGCAGGTAGAAACACACATATATACTTGAGAGACCCAAGACAGAGACAAGCCCTGACCGAAATTCCGTCTATGGGGGCCAAGTGCAGAAACACACACACACACACACGACGCACACACAATGTAATTTCACGATTTACCTCTCGTTTTTTTTTCTTATTTTCGCCGGATGGACGCCTCGCGGCGATGGTTCCTGTAATATGTATGGTTTTTTTTTCCTCCTTAATGTTCGTGGGACAGCACGGGCAGGCAGAACGAGTTGAGATCGAGTTCAGGGCCGCCACGCGTTCAGTGAATAATTATATTTGCCAGGAGAGAGAACTTGACTATTGATGAGGATATAATGATATTGCTTCGTTTTTTTTTTCGGGAGGAAGGCTTGTAAAAAAAATTCCTTTTTTTTTCATTTTGGGTTTTGATCTCGAAGATTCTACAAATTAACCTGCATTTTTCATTTCATAATTTTCATCGTTCGTTTTTTTAACATACCGTAAAACTTGCATCGACATTACAGTTAAGAAAAATCTCCAACTAAACCGAGGTGAACTTGAATGCCTGAAAAAGAGAATTAAGAGAAGAAAAAAAAAGTACGCTCGCACGAATGATTCATTAAAATCCATCAAACGAAAAACATCATCGATCTCGCGCACAAAAGCGTCGCTGTTCAATTAAAGCCATGCTCTCGCGGCATTACTCTGACGTTTGTAAAATGCCCGCGGCGGGGCTATATCGCGCAATTTCTCTACCTTGACTTGAGCTCGCGCGAAAAACGAGAGAGAGAGACCTTGTTCTCGCTCTCCTTTGTTCGATTCCGATCTCCTTTTTGTCTGCTCTGTGTGTGTGATGTTGATTTTTTTTCTCTTTTCTCGCGATGATTCTGCGTAACGGATTGAGCTCAGGGATATGTTCTCGAATCGAATTTTTCGCCCGAAGATATATATATGTATGTATCATCCGATAATGATGATTACGCTATGTATTTTAATTGACAGTTTTTCGGTACAAAAGAGGGATACCTTCCTTAGCAAACAATGTAAAGTGAGAGACGTTAACGAGGCACATGTCCGAGAGCGAGTGAAAAATAAATCGTTTGCAGCCGAAAAATCACATCTGGCTTCTTCAACCCCCGAAAAAGAAAAAAAGAAGGAGCCAGGGGCACGTGTGTGTACTTGCAATTATTCAATCACCTGCATGTATATCCTCTTTGGTGCAGATTTCACGTGCTTTGTCCGCTTCGTCGTCTTTGCTTGCTTGCGCGCCTTCTTTCTTTTTTTTTTTTTCGTTGTTCGACTCGCGCCTAATTATACATACGGCTGCGGGCATACGGGCTAAGTACAGACGTATATGTGTGTGTGTGTGTGTGTACTATACGATAATCATTTGACGGACGCGCATTTGAATATGTATCCTATATATACGCACCTGCGCGCGTTGGTTTCTTCTTCTTCCTTTTATTTTTTTCGGCGATGTACGTAGTGGCTTATATGGTAATTGCGCGGAGCGGCTACTTGAGGCTTCTGATTTAAGCATATCGTGATTGCGCCAAAAAAGGGGGATGGATGTGCTGTACTCGCGGCTTCTTGCTTCTTCTTCCAGGTGCAAAATGCCCTTTTGTATAGCAGATTTTTGAGAGGTGCAACGCACTCGATGAAAAATGGGCACTGCGAGTGCGAGTGGGTGGGTTGCATTTTATGTATCGTGATTTCTTTTTTTTTTCGGCGAGGGTACGTACTTTGCCAGGTGATTTATATATCGCTGCAAACGATCGCTAAGTGAACGTGTATTATGGAGGGCCTTATACTTTTTTTTTAGAAAATTACTGCTGCCGTATGTGCTTTGGCTTGAGATTCTAATCGAGTTTGATGAAACAATTTTTTTTTCTTCTTTCGTTGCTTAGATGAAGATATTTCGCGTTGCACGTGGCGATGGGGAACAGACGTTTCAATTTCGCGGAACGATAAAGTAATTTCAGAAAAAAAAATCGAATCAAAATCTATTAATAATTTCCATTCTAAAATTAACTATCGTTTGTTCACAGCAATTAAAAAAAAAAAGCCGTCGCGTAGGCTTAGTAATTCCAAGCAGCGAAGTCTATTAAAAAAAAAAGAGCCGCAACCAAAGTCATAAAAAAGCCAAATAGAGACAAACCTTAATCAAACGCATTCAACGCTTTGCAATTTTCGCCGTTGCGCGCGCTCGCATGGGAGTGGTTCTGCGCGTTCGGTTAGTAGGCCGTGGTTAACTTTGCGAACGCGCTATCGATTTTAATTACAAACCAAACTGGTTCTAAAAACAAACGTATACATGCGCGCGTTAACATTTCGTTCGATCTTAATGATATGCCACGCGCACGCGCGTCATATATATAATGTATAATAAATCGTAAATGTGAGAAATTGCGACCTCGTCCTTCGCCCGAAAAATCGGCGCTCGTGTGCGAAAAAAAAAATAAAAACCCCTCTCGCGAAAAATCGGCGACATTGAATCGTTAAGCGACGACATTGACCCGAATTTCGCGTTCGTATTATACTCCGTCGCCGAGCGAGCCGTTATATTCCGCGCTCGCAGCAGCAGCGAAGGTTTCCTTGTCCGGGCGTTCGTGTCTCTCTCTTTCTTTCTTTCTATACTACGGAACTTGGCAAACACGAAGAAGAAAAAATACGACTTCGAGAGAGATGGTTACCTAACCATCGCGTATACGCGAACCGCCATTTTGGACGTCGTGTAAGAGACAAAGTGTTTCACTCTCTTCCGAAGTTTTTGCCGAAAAAAAAAATTCTTATCTATAGCAGCTGTACCATATATAAACGCGTGAGGCAGCTGCTCCGTGATTTTTTTCTATTACGTCATAGGACATTGACAATCCACGTGCCTGAGATATGATGATGATGATCGCTCCGCGAAGTGCTTTTTTTTTTTTTGTTTTTTTTATGTAACTGTAACGCGCGTGAAATTAAGATCGATTTTCAACGCCGCGAGACGACGACTACGACTATACAATTGTTTGGCGCGCGATGAATGGAATTCTGCCGGTGCTTTTTTTTCTGTTTTGTTTTTTTTCTTTTTCGCGTGTGAAAGGATTCCCGTGCGCAAATAATGGAAACGAACAATTGCGGTAATTTTTCTGGATGGAATAAACACGCAAACGTGTACAAAAAAAATTAGAACGATTCGCACAATGTCGCGCGCAGTTGTGTATGGAGAGTGAGAGAGAGAGAGAAAAAAAGTTTTTCTATTCTATTATTTTAGAAAATAAAACCGCGACTCGATGACGCAATTTTCTTTTTATAATCGCAAGTAGTTTTTTCTGCTTAAGAAGGATCGTCATGCACTTGCGTTTTATTCCAAAGTAATCATCTCGAAATAATCGTTCACTTAGCAATTAACTCAAATCGCATTTGCTCTTTCTACTTGCAGATCGTGAAAAGTCTGACGATGAGCGCGCCACGACACCAGAATCGCTGCGAAGCGGCAGTTCTCCAGCATCGTCACCACCGCCAACCTTGGTACCATTACCTCCAATTATCCGACCGGAAACGACACCAACAACGCCGCCACAGTCGCAGCAGCCACAGCAGCAGCAACAGCAACCATCGACGAAAACCACCGCACGACGTTTTATCTCGAGTATCCTCGGTGGCGACGTGCCGTACGGTAGTCGCGGACATGTACTCAGCAAAACAGCCGACAGAATTGAATTGCCAAGGCCGGCGAGTCCAGTGGCGAGGAGACCCGAAGCACCGACAAGGGTGTCCGTCATACAGAGGGTCCCCGCTAAAGTACAGGCGGCCAGGAGGGAGGAGACCAAGATCGAACTACCCAGAACTCAAGAGCCTGAACAGGTATGATTGCTCGATTTTTCTTTCTGGATTAATATAGCAATAAATCATTTTTCGCGCGAGTCTGCGCAGGTTTTGGAAGCCGCGATATTTAAGCTACTTAAGTATCGGCATATTTACGAGAGTGCCGCATCTTCGAGCTGTTTTATGATTTTATTGGGCGCGGTCACTGTCGTATACTTCCCTCGCCCCGCGCTCAATAGGGTGCAATTATTCGAAAATTTCTTCTCTAAGCTTCTCGAGGCAGCCATTTTCCGGAGCTCAGTGTGGCTTCGGCACTCTCGAAGTGTAGAACTGCGCGTTCCTATAAAAATCTTTCTTTTCTCAACCAATCGATTTCGATTTGCAGGACCAGCCGATCGACTACGCAGTCCCCAAGCGCAACAAGGACGACTCGGAAGAAACCGGGCGCGAAACAACGAAAGCAACATCCCGCGCGCCGATCGACACTTCGGTAGCACGACCATTGTTGGCTGCTATGAGGGTACGCGTGCCTGCAGGAGCGATTCACGTAGCCGCAAGTGGCCACGGTAGATCGAGCAACGCCAGTGGCGGTGGTCAATCGAGTGGTGGTTCCGGTACGTCGTCCGGCTCGGCGGGAGGTGGTTCAGCTGGAGGTGGTGGTGGTTTTGTCTCGAGCGGAGGTGGTGGCGGAGGCGGCGGTGGTGCCGCTGGTGGTAGTGCCGGTGGCGGTGGTATGAATCCTGGTGGTAACGGCGGTCGTGGCAATTACGGGCCAAGCTCGCCGCCCACCGGTTCTTTACCACCGTTCTACGAGAGTCTGAAGGGCGGAAATAACTTGGCTAACTTTGCTAATCAATATAATGGTGAGTTTTTTTCGTTTCGACATCCACAAGTATGTATTAATTGAAAATTGAAAAATTAATCGTTTTTTTTTTTCGTTTACCGATCGATAGGTAACGGCTACCTGACGGCGTCGCCAGCCGTAGGCATGGAGTGCGACACCGGCCAGGGCGACAGCTTGAACTCGCACAATCAGTACTCGGCCCAGGAAGGCAAGCAATACTCTCTGCTGCAAAACGTCTGCGCCTCGTACGGTATCGCGCTGAAAGAGGAAGAAGATCTCGCGGCGTACAAGATCCAACCGAACGACCTGTTGTCCGGACAGTACGGCGGTTACGACGTGACCGATTCCGGTATGATGCTGGACGTAGTGTCGGGAGCCGGTGTCGATCCCCTTCAATTCTCAGCGACGTTGACGTTCACGTCGTCCGATCACTCGGCACTGTTGGAAAGTCTCACCGATGCCGCTGAATTGTTCTTACCGAGGTTGCCTTCGGACGAGAATTCCGAGCTGCTCGACGAAACTTTACCCTCGCCCGCTTCGGCTGGCAGCAACGGTATGGGCCAAGATAACACGCAACTCAGTACTCCCGTCGAACCCAGTGTCGATCCGTTCCCCGAACACAGTATCTCGCTCACGAGGGGATTCGACGCGTCGAGGTAAGTCGAAAAACAAAAAAAAAAACTTTTATTTTTTTTTTCTTTAGAAAATGAATTATTCACGAGGGATTTTTCATTGTGTATAACAGACATTACGGAGCGCCACAGCACTTTGGCTCGTCCAAGTTACCCTCGCTCTACACGAACGGCGACTCGACCTATCAGTCGCTGAACAAAGAGCGCAGCGAGCTTGGGCTTCACATCAACCAGAATCAAACGGAGCCGCAACTGCAGCAATTGCAAATTCAAGTGCAGCTGCAGCAGCAGCAACATCAGCAAGCGATGTCGCCTCATCCACCGCATCATCAAGGTTTGCTGAGTCCCGGTCTCAGCTTTGGCAGTGGTGGGCTCCTTTCCTATCTCTCTTCCTCACTATTAGACTTTGTTAATTATTAGATTGATTTCTAACAGTTGTGACCTTACTAAGTCCTTGTAGCACAGCAGTTTGTTTTTTTATTTATTTATTTTTTTTTATTTTTCTCATTTTTACAACGATCGTTGAAAAATTCAGTGCCAATTGCCATTTTTTAGTGCCTCTGTCGAGTTTAACGAGCATATATAGTTTTAGAAATAGAACTTAACAATCGTCTAACAACCTTGCAACGAGCTTACTTCCTTCAAGCGACGTCCTTGTCTATAACTCTTGTTTTTCTTTCTTTCTTCAATTTTTAGGATTAGAACTCGATTCGGCAAGTAGCGGTTCGCTGCCAAGTCCCGGAGCTGGAAGTTGCTCGCTGGACGCAACCTCGACGAGTACATCGCCGTCATGCGCACTTATGGATCACGCGCCGAGTCCATCGGCCGTTGCATCGAGTACAGCGAGCAGCACTCAGGAGCCACCGCTTGTGGCGCAAAGGGTTGGTGCTCTTCAACAGAGGGTAAGCTGCTCATATTGATACAGGCAAACGCATACCGAAGGAAAATACTTTTATCTTCTTTTTTTTCATGGTTAGTCAATTCAATCGCAGTATATTTTTGATTTGCAAAAGAAAAATTTGATTTTTTTTCTGCTTTTTCAATGATATATTTTGATTCGATAGATTTTATTAACGATGAAATTAGTCGTATGGTTTTAGATAGAAAAAATATATGCAATGCCAATCAACTTGAGTGCTGTATCCTAAAAAATATATCAAACGGCTCCGCTGTTTAAAATCCTCATCTCAAATGCAAGTCGCTATAACGCTTGTATTTTATTTTCACTCGTAGCTGGGACTTCCCGGTGATTTACCACTAGAATTCGTGAATGGAGGCCACGGAATAAAGAATCCATTGGCGATAGAAGGCCAAAGGCAAGCAACCACTAACCGAGAAGAAGAACGCACACCGCGAGCCCCAACCAACAAGGTAAAGAAAAAAAATTTCATTTCAATGTTTCCTCAACAACATTTTCCGTCACATATAGAAAAAAAAAGTTAATTATCTCGCGTTCGATCAACAGGAGGACGATCCAAGCCGATTCAGCTGTCGCGTGTGCAACAAGAGCTTCAGCCTGCAGAGATTACTGAACCGACACATGAAGTGTCACAGCGACGTTAAACGCTACCTCTGCACGTTCTGCGGCAAAGGCTTCAACGACACTTTCGACCTCAAGAGGCACACGCGCACGCACACCGGAGTGCGACCCTACAAATGCAATCTCTGCGAGAAGAGTTTCACGCAACGATGCTCCCTCGAGAGTCATTGCCTTAAAGTACACGGAGTACAGCATCAGTATGCTTACAAAGAACGTCGCACAAAGGTATGAGTTGTTTGTCAAATTACACGCGTTTAAAATTTTTCTCTCTCTCTCTTTTCGAGGACATAATTAACTATAATTTTTTTTCTTTTTCGTCTTTGTAGGTTTACGTATGCGAAGAGTGCGGTCACACGACGCAGGAGCCCGAAGTGCACTACCTGCATCTGAAGGACAAACACCCGTACAGTCCGGCGCTGCTCAAGTTCTACGACAAGCGTCACTTCAAATTTACGAACAGCAACTTCGCCAACATGTTGTTGCAGGTGCGCACGTAGAACAAAACAAAAAACCACAACGACATGTAGAACGACTTTTTCTCTAACTTCTAACTCACACGAACAACACTCTTTTTTTTTTAATAATCGCGATACTCAATCAAGTACATAAATAAGCACAACTTTGCTTATCGCCCCTTCCCTTATTATATTATTACATAATAGTTTAGTGCGTGTACAAAATGTTTCAAAGTGTTTGTGTATCTAGCATCTCGAGAGACTTAGCGCGATAAGCAAAGTTTCCTTAGAGTCTAGACGTAATACATCATAACAAAACTTTTTTTTTCTAACAAAGAAAAAAAGTCACACACACACAAAAAAACAAGTACACGTGAAATCGTAGCAGGCGCAGCTCGTCAGTACATGATGTGGTGTTGTCGAATGTGTGTAAATCTGCAGGGCGGGCTGCTGCAGCGGGACTCGCGAAACCCAGACTCCTGCGTCAAGTCAGCCTCGAAGGCGCTCGAGACGACGCAGCTACGAAGGGCCTCGACTCTCTTGCACATGAGCAGGGCGGCATCCACTTTCTGAGCGAGCGACACGCAAAAAAAAAAATAACAGATTTAAAAAAAAAATCCAGAGAGAGAGGAAGACTACACCTTTTTTTTTACTATCACGGATGATGGACACTCACTCATACATACACTTATTTATCTATATTTACAGCGGCATCGTTCAGTATTTTTTCTTTTCCATCTGTTCGCACGATCGTAAGACACACAAACGCAGATTTTATTATCATATGCAGCCTAATCTTTCTTCTTTCCTTTTTCTTTGCGAGGTTTTATTTGTTCTTGCTCTGGTTTTTCTGTTTCTTCTTTTTTTTTTAGTAGGGGAGGGTATATAGCTTAGTTTTCTTTTTTTTGTTTTGCGTGAGTAAAAAAAAAAAGCGAGGAACAAACGATAAAGAAAAAAAAAACTTACACGCACAAAGGCCCAAAAACTTGGAATCGACGTTTCAGGAATGTTCAATAATGTATTGCTTGCTCTCCACGATTGATTTATTATAATGAGATGCTCGGCGCGTTACGTTGCTTTCCGACTTTGCGGGCCGCGGATTCTTTAAATGAATGCTCTTAAGAGATCTTTCGCGTTTCAAGCGAGGAACGCGCGCACTAACTTATACGTGCAAGCTCTTCTCTCGAGCAGCAAAGCTTGTATGACTCTTTTACATTTTTTTTTAATAATCTCAGTGATGATACTTTTTTACATTATGAAGTGATTTTTTCATACAGCTATAAGTGAACCTCAATTGAAAGTCTGAATAAACTGATTTTTTTAAATAATTTCGCACATACACACAAGTTCCATAAATATATAGTGTAAAAGACTGCTGGACGTTAGAGATCTCTTAATGTACTTAAATGGATCGACGTTTATACTATTATATAGAAGATCGCCGCGAAGTTTAATAGCTTTCGGCTGAATCTTCTATTCGACTGACGTGGTAAATACTTAAATAATGTTAAATAATTACTGTATAAAAGTAAGGACAGGAGAAGAAGAAGAAGATATGTTTCCTTTTTCTCTTTCTAATTATATAGATTTTACGCGCACCTTTGTTAAATGGTATAACCTGTGATATAGAGTGGCCCGAAAGAAGAAGAAAAAAAAAATAATGAAAGCACAATTTCAAACGAACTTTTTTCTTTCAATGCTGGCGTGAATGAGAACTTTCGTTGAACAAAAAAAAATAAATAAATAAAAACATACAGATACACGCGTTTAAATGCGAACTCTATAAAACATTGAAGACTTTTGCGAGAGAGAGAACTTTTTTAGAGCGGGACGATGCAATCGAATTCTTGCATGTACTTAAAGGCGATATAGAATAAAAAAAGTTTCGCGTTGCATCGAGTGCGAAGTTTAACATGCGCAAAAAATCGAGCGCGTATACACACACACAACACACAAATCGGGGATTCGTGCAATTTTCGCGGTGGCAGAGAATCTTAGTAGGCGCCTTTCGCTTATATATTTGACAAATTATACGTAGGTAGACTTCTTTTTTTTTGTTAATTTGTAAGATGAAACAATATGAAGCACGCAAGGTGCTTTGTTTGTTCGGAGGATCGGAATCTTTGTAGCGATGAAAAGTAAAAAACACGACGAGGTGCTTACTCACTCTTATAACGAATTTAAGTGAAATTATTTGTACATATAGTATTTTAATCGAGAATTTATATAGATATATACGATGTGTATCAGGGCGTTTTCTATAAAAAAGGAAAATGCGATAGAGATGTAAACTGAGAAAAGTTATGTCGTCGAGATAACACGTGCATTTTTTTTCCATGTCTCGAGAAAAATATTGTCGACGATCACGATCTTTTCTTGGCACAAACTTTAATCCCAATGATCATTTAAGTTATATATGCGACCACTGTGTAGATCTTTTGTAGGCGCTAGAGCAGTGCGTTTCTCTCTCTTTCTTTTATATAATTGTAAATCATTTTAAAAAGCAAAACTATCTATGTTGGTGACTGTAAATAATATCTAATCGATATTTTTTATTATTGGGCTGCTTTTCCGGCCTTACGCGGGTCCAATTTCAGTCTTTACACTATTAGTACCTTGCATATTTTAACTATGAAATATAGAATGAGTAATTGTATAAATAGCGTGAGATTTTATTCGTACATTAATAATATTATTACAACTATTATATATAATCATATATTTCTATTGATCTATTATTAATGATTGATTATGGATGATAAAATAAAAGCTATTGTATAAAAAAAAAAGACAAATCAAGAAATAAAAATCCATCTGTCCAGACACAAATACTCAAGTAAAAAGCAAGCGAACATCGAGATGTGCGATTTTCTACGACTCTTATTATTTAATTTACGCCCAGTATTGTTTTTACCGCATAATAAATACAATCTCTCTTTTTTTTCTTTGCGCTTGAGTCGGATTACAATATGACATCGAGCAATGTTTATACGTAATTTCGAATGTTTATACGTATCATCGCAAGCGCTCAAACACACGATTATAACACTTCTTTTTACAGAACGATGTCTCTTTTTTTTTTTTTTTAACTTTGTAACGTTGTACTCTCATCGTTGATAATAAAAAAAATGGTTATTGTCCGTATTATATTATTAATATTATTGAATATATTATTATAAAAATATTTATCGTCGTTAAGACCAACGCATATGAATGTTATTATTATAGTATAAAAAAAATGGTGAATACATTTGTTGGTAAGGCAATGATGAGAACGCCTACCGATTTATAAAGAAAAACATCTCCGATGACTATCTTTTACGCGCTTAATAATGCCTTTTTATTGTAAAAGCTGCGTAATTAGCGTTCCAAAATATGAAAATAAATAATTTAACGCACAATTAATCGAGTATTTCATTTTTCAACCTTTCAGCAACGATTATTAACGCAAGATTATTATCACATGTGGTTCTGAATGAAATAAAAAATTGTTGTTGTTTATAAAATAATATTTTTTTTATTTTCTACTGAGTCTGCTTTGCAAGGCATCGCATTCGGTCTTTTTAAATATTAATCTCCTCTCTGTACATTTTGATTTTACAAAAAATTAAAATTCACATACAAAAATACAATTGCATCATTCAATACTCTTCGCTTAACAATGTTTTTTTTTTTTTCAATTTAAAGCCAAAAAGTTTCGTCACATAACACTACGGTCATACTACTACACCCGGATGTGATTTATCTGAAAAAATAATTATTTTATTACTATCAGATACAAATTATTATTTTTATGAATAGCAAAATAATTTTACTCCTCAAAGCACATGCATGCTTTCACACTCAATTGGCAAACATGCAAATAAAACATGCACAAATTCATACGCATTTCTACTCACTACTGACAACAGAGCTCATTGACATGAACCTCGGTTTTGCTGGTACTTTTGGAGCATTCTTTCTGGATTTTGAGGCTGAACTACCTTCGCTCGATAATTGTTGCACCTAAAAATGTTCGATATGTAGTTTGCTGTTTCTACCACACGATTCAATCGTCTAAATTATACACACCTGTTCATCAATAGCATTGAACTGCCACTTCCACGTGTGGTTGTACAAAAACTGCCTGTGGTCAAATCTGTTGTCATCTGGACTGTAAGTTTCTGCATGACAGGACGGAGTTAAAATTGTCATCTTATGACGATTGATAGCGTAACAACGATAAAAGTGCTTGACTTTATCTGCGACCTAAAATATTGCAAATTTTAAGTAAAAAATTGAAAGTTTCTACAGTAATGGAATATTTTGTAAAAAAAATTACTTCTTTCGGAGAAATGTGATCCCACATATGTACAAGTTTACAGAACATGGAAAACGGACCCGCACAATTTTGTTTCCTGAGACGTCCGAAAATTCCCAATTCCACATAAGTCATACCCATGTCAACTTCATCAAGCTGTACTAATTGTCCAGCTTGAAGAGGCTCTAATTCGGCCGTCGGTTGAGCTTGCAAGATTTGATCAATGGCTGGGAGGTTGTACTTTTTCCTGCAATCGAGAAAATAATTTTATGTATTTACAAATTCATTTGGAATTGATTGATTTAAAAAAAGGTTGTAGCTGAACAACTGACCGGAAAAATGCAAGAAAACGCTTCAAGTCATTCTTGGCGATTCCACCGATGGGATTAACGTCGGCACTGCTACAATCATATTTGGTAAAGTAGCCTCGCAATGCTTCATCGACGTTGCTACTTCCGAGAACGAGAAGACCACCTGGCCTGCCACGCACCCAAAGCATCAGTTGCGCAAATAAATAAGCGACGACCATTCGTATTCTCGCCTGAAAATCAATTATTCGAGTGAGCGCCAATTTCGCGACAAGAGAGAGAGACACTGATATTTCAATATTTCAACGAGCAGCGGCAAAGCCGCAGTGGCAGACCTGAATGTTTTGGAGAGCCAAATTTTCCCTTGGCGAGCCACCTTGGACTTTGAATCGAGGCGTTAATTTTGTCACCTGATAAAATATACCGAGTATCGCCGAAATAGCTGTATCGATAATAATACTGTGATGGTATGCGCCAATTTGGCTTGCAAGTTCGGCCGCTCTTGACTTTGTCTCGGCCGACGAATTTTCGGTTGCCATGTAACAGGTGACGAGAAGCGTGTTACAAAGTTGTTTCGGATCCGTTGGTACGTACTCTGCGTCGCCGACAATTTTTCTTATGTCCGTGAGAACTTGTATGTCTAAAAATATCATTCGCGGAACATCATTTTCGTGTCCACTACTTAATTCGTAAAATATAGCAACTTATACTACGCAACGACAAAAACATCGTAGACTTGAACCAAAAAATTAATTAAACGTTGAATCTTATTAAAATTCCAACTCCATTACCTCCTTTCTGCACAGACTCGACAATCATGCAGCACATCGAGTAAACGAGACAAGCGGTGGATGAAGAATCGACACCACCACTCAGCGGCAAGAAAAAACCACCTTGACACGACCGCCTTTTAAAAAAAAAAAATTGAAATTCATAAGCAGCAGTCTATCGATTATACATCGTACACGACTTGACGTTTAATCGTCTACCTCAAATAGTCCCAAAGCCAGCAAGCAGGTGCCATCGAAATTTCTTCCTCGGGCGTGTGATAGATTATTTTAGACTCTTGTGCCTCGTCATTCTCGACATCGATCGGCCTATCTGGAGCATTAGAAATTAGACTCTCCGAGGTTATCGCGAAATCCACTTTAATTCTAGGATAAGGATTGGCTTTCGAGGCTGTGATCGTCCTCGAGCGAATGCTGTTCCGGTAACTCCTAAAATTTTATCGTAATAATTATTGAACTTTCTCTACGTGTATTGTAATATGAAGAATAATAATATTACCTAATATCTTCGAGATCAATAGTAGCAACAGTAACTTCAACTTCTTCAAGTCCAAACTGCTTGCTCCTATTGAGTACGTGACCATTGATGGTGATACTCGAACCCCCGTTGAAATAAACCCTCGCACCATCGCATCCACGCATATTGCTAAACATGTAACAACCTCCAGACTTGTAGGTAGCCGATTTGACAAGATCGACCGTGACGTAGGCTTTCCTTAACTCGAAATACGAGCCGCTACCTGCGAATAATTATAACGAAATTCATCAATCTTTCTTTGCAAAGTATATCAACGAGTAATTTGCGAGCGGGGAGAAAATGTTGGCGCTGACCGTTTGATATGATCTCGACGCCGTCGAGTGCCATCGGTATGTGATTGCTGGACGGATTCCAAAGCTCCTCGCAGATCTCGAAGCCGATGCAGGTGTCGCGTGTGGCGATCACCGCGTCGCCAAAGTGCGCCGTCTGCTGGCTCGTGATTTGTGCAATCATTCTTGGCAGAAAGTGCTCCTCGACCGTGCGCTCCTATATTTTTTTTTTCAATTTTGCCGATGTTGAAAATCACACAATCATACGGCACAATCAGTCGAGGCGTATAACCTTCATGTTTGTGTTATATATTTTACGTAGTGTTAAGGAGAGATGATTTAATTTGAATTCATCGCGGGCTAATAATATTTCGGTTGTAGGTAAGCATACGCGGTAATATTAATATCTTCTTTGTGCGGCGGAAAATGCGAATGCTTTGTTTTCACACACGCAGAGACACGACGACGTCGCCGCCGCGAGAGAAAGAGATCATAACCCGCCTTTCCGTATTTATATCGGGCGGGATTAATCATCCAACGCCGAGGTTATAAAATTTTCCGTTTTATCTCTTCTTAAAGTATATTTTCATTTTAAAAAATCGAAATATTTTTCCGAATTCCTCGCGCGTTGTGCAAAATTATCGTAAACGTTAAAAATCAATTCAATCAATAAATAAAAAAAAATCGTAAATACAAAACGTACCTTCGACCACGGCGTGAACCATCTGGATTCCCTGTAATTGCCATCGTCGCACATGGACATTTTCGGTCGGATGAGGAGGATGCGTCGATTGAGAAAGGCAACTCGGCAGTTGTAGGTGACGTTCTTGTGCATCACCGGCATACCCACGTCGACGAGGATGTCCTCGCACTCGGGTGACTTTAATAGCGCGGCTAATGCTTCCCAACAGTGCAGCAACGTGTCCGACTCGTAGAAGTGATCCTCGCAACTGTAGCCACTGGAATGTGAGAGTCAGTTTCTTTTCGACGAGATTTTTTTATAATTTGGTAGGGTTAGAATCTATATATACAGTGTAAATCTGTCTACACAGTGCTTACAATGAAATTTTTTTTCTTTCATTCAAGCATCATAAATTGTAAAGTCAACGCGAGAATTAAAAAAATCTGCACCGTGTTATTTTAAAAAACACAGTGATATACGCGTGCATTATTTGTTCGAAAAAATATGCATATATATCGTAGCGTTGAATAAATGAATCGAGCAAAATGAGAGGAAACGCGTGTAAATAAGCTCGCGATCGCTTTTTTGAGAGAAACACGCAAATTAAGTCGCTCGCGAGCGCGCCAATTAAAAAGCGAATGCTCAATTTACATAGTTATTATACGCTGCGGTTTTATTTTCAGAAGCAATTTTAATTTAAAAAAAAAAGAGTTGATAAATTACCATATTTCGAGCTCAGGTCCGCTTCTGTAGGTAGCTCCGGCTTCCTTAGCCTGCTGTATGCTCAGTAGAATTCTCCTGAGATTTCCCTCGAAATCCATAGCCCATTGATTGAGGGTACATACCGCAACGGTGGCCGTCCGTCCCATCTCGCCTCAATTCCAAAAAAGTAGAAAAAAAATCGAGGAACGAGAGCTGCAAGCAGATAGAGCCCAAATGAGATAGCTCCACACAAAAGTAGCCTCTCTCTCTCTCTCTCTTTCGCTCGCGCTTTTGATTGATCAATATTACCTTAACGCCATGCTTCCTCCTTCGCTCTCGTAAACCCCAGCAACGCGTATATGCATGTAAATTCTTCGGAGGCACGCTTCGAAAAAAAAAACCTGCGCGGCTGAAATTTTCAGTGCAACTTCAAGATGAGCCTAATAATAGCTTGAACTTGACTCGCGACTAAAAATATCCGCAGGCTAAGAAAAAAAAGAAGGGAAGGCTCTTAGTCCCCATTCACTAATTTTTTTTTCCAACCCCTCTTACTCAAGGATAATCGATAATGACAATTGGCAATGGTTCAAGGAAAGTAGTCTACGATGTATTATATCAAGGCCACTGCGTTTTTTTCTTCTTCTTTTTTGTTTTTATTTCTCTTCGTTCGGCGTTGATGTTTACATCGATACGTACACACACATATTTATACTAAGAATATAAGAAGAGTTTTTTGGCCGTTCGCCAGAGAGGCGCCGATTTTTCACCCCACACACGTGAGGGCGATGATCAGTAACGACCACCCTCACCAGCGTAAAGCCCGCCAGTCTCGCTCGAGCCGTCAGCTCGACAACATCACAAGCAAATTTTACTTGCTCGCGAATATTGTGACCTAGTGCCGTGCTATTTCATAATATATATATGCTCGCTGCAGAAACACACGGCAACGAGGAGGTATAAAAATAGTGGTTCGCAAGGCAAAAAAAAAAAAAAAAAACGAGATCCGTTGATTTTTTTTCTTCTTTTTTTTGCGTGCGTATTTATATAGTTATTTTTGGGTACCAACGGTTGACATAAATAAAGTGCGGCAGATCGATTAAATCTATCTCGCGCTTCGCTCAGTGTTTGTTGTCATTCTAAAATTAGACTTTACAAGTACCAAAGTCGAGTTGTATTAGTAGCGAGCAGCAGCAGGCAAGGAACCTTGGGCGAATAACGCGTTCGAATAATTTTCGCGTCGTCTGCAAAGTTTTTCAATTTTAAACGGTTTACGGGAGAGCGAAATTCGCAAACTTTCGGGTTATCAAAAGCTCACTCACTTACTCTCTGATTACATGGGTGAACGAACGCGAGACGGGCGCCCGCGCGAGCTTGCGATCAATCATATAGATGCGGTGCGGATGGTGCTTGCATATCACGCACGCCGGAATTTCGTCGGATCGATTTAACAAACTAATCGGACTTTTATAACTCGAGTTTGCGTTTTTTTATTTTGGTTATCTTATGCAGCAGCGGATGAAGAGAAAAATCATGAGATTGCTGTGTTCGATCAGATGAGATTAAATATGCTGCTGAGGCTTGTCGAGGATGCTGCCGGACATGCTGATGACGAGACATGGAGTACGTCGTGAACGGCAAAGTGAAAGACCTACAAGCTGCTCTATTTCCGGTACAACCGATTCCTGGTAAACTACGTTTTTTTTTAGTTCACGTTGCTTTTATTTTTTTATTTCGAGGTTTTTCTTCTTTTTTTTCTGAAAAAATGAGTTTTCTTTATTTTTTAAAGAGGAGGTTCCCAAGAAGAAGAAAGTGAAAAAGAAAGTTAAAAAAGTTAAGACCAAAGGTACACGCGACAAAAGAGTGATGGATTTTTGTGTCTTTTTGAGTGACATTTATCGCTTTTTCCCAAAACTAAAAATACTAAATCTTACATATATTATCATTGACGTACTCATCGAGGAAGTCATTTTATCGATGAAATCTCTGTTGGCAAACTCGCGACTAAAAATTACGAAAAACAGTTTGTTAGCGTATTAAAAAAAATTTTCGCTTACTCTTTGACTAACGAGCGTAACGACTGCGTATACAAAGATAAACAATGGCCTGGTCTGTTTTGAAACACACTTCCCGCATTCGATCAGAAATTCCCTGGGCAACAGTCCAACATTTCCTGATTATTAACGCACCCACGTTAACGTGTCTATTCCCACGAATTAAAAAAAAAAGAAGCATAACTAATCGCACGCATCCCCGTCATAACATTCCTGAAAAATCATTTCCACCAGGTAACTCGATATCGAATCAATGTCTGCAAACGCGATTCGGCATCGAGCGCAAGGATTTAGATTCGGTATTGACTCTAGCCAATGGTCTGGTGAAGGCGAAGGATGGCTTTCTGCAGGGTGGCGACGCGAACTTCGACGCGGTGGCGCGTTGGCCAACCGAGTGCCAAGTAAGCATATGTGTGTACTGTCGCAATGTCGTCAGTGCGCGCTTTGACTGAAATTTATCGTCGTCGACAGGTGTGTGTATGTTTGACAAATTTTTTTTTTTTTTTTTGCATGATGCGCTACCGTATAGGTGTTGGGAGATCGAGTGCGACACCTGGACTGTTCGCCAGTAGAACCCGAAGCTTTTTACGTGCCGAGCGGCAAGGAACCACGACCGAAACCCGTAGGCGACGAGTCCGGAGAAACCGTCTTCCAGTATTGCCCGGCTGGCCCCATAAATTACGTGAGTTTGACTATTAACGTGCACACGATGACACCTTGGATACTAGCCAAAAAATAAACTTTTTTTCTACCCGGAGATAACAATTTTTTTCATTGTTTTGTATCTATAGTTCAGCAGGTCGTGCATCGGCGGTAGCGCTGTCGAGTCGAGCGACGAGCAGAATGAAGAACAACCGAGCGTCAACGATCTGGCGTTCGAGTCAAGATTCGAATCGGGTAACTTGGGCAAAGTCATCAAAATCACCGACACGTATTATCAGCTTCACCTGAGAAAGGATTTGTACACGCAGAGGCACATGCAGTGGTATTACTTTAGGATCACGAATACTCGCAGCAATGTTATGTACAGGTAAGAGGTAAGAATAGGCAAATGTGTGTGTGTGTATGTGACAAAGATATTTCACACTTGGTCGCGTTCCAAGTTATTATTTTGGAGAAAATCCAAAATCGCTATAATAGCTCTCGGCAAAGAATTTTGCGGGAGTTTGTATAATTTCGAGAATTATTAATACTGTCAGTGTCTCGCGAAACAAGCGGGCGGAAAAAACAAACTTTCACTTTTGATTTAATCGTCGCTCGCTGCGCGCGAAGTTTAATTAACATACCGTTGCCAAGATTAAAATTCACGTGTACGTACGTTATGTCTATCGCAATAATTCTCAATTTTTCAAATGTATTTGAAAGCTAGACTGATTTACAATGCGAAAACACGGCAATTCTAAACGACGATTTATACATCTAATAATTTTCGTCAGGTTATCCATAGTAAACATGTGCAAGGAAGACAGTTTGTACAACGAGGGATTGCGACCTTTATTGTACTCGGTGAAAGACGCGACGTTGAAGCAAATCGGCTGGAGGCGATGCGGCGAGAACATTTGTTACTACAAGAACGATTCGTCGTGAGTTGAAGCACCACACGAAATTCCCAACAATGCATCTTCTATTAATAAACCACTCTCGAAATGAAATTTTCTAGGGACGAGGAGAAAGAGAAGCACACGCTGACGTTCAACGTTTACTTTCCACACGATCAAGATACCGTTTATCTCGCTCACTGTTATCCTTACACCTACACCGATCTACAGGTACGTAAATCTACATACGTAATGATAAACTTTGTGTTATAACAAATCAATCGACAATCACGTGCGTGTGTAATACAACAACAACACGACAGGAATACCTGGGGAAGATAGCCAACGACCCGATAAAAACACGCTTCACAAAGCTACGCCTGCTATGTCGAAGTCTCGCGGGCAATGCCGTCTACTACCTGACAATCACCGCGCCGCAAGCCAACGACGATGCTCAGCAACGCAAGAGGGGTGTCGTCATCACAGCGCGCGTTCATCCCGGCGAGACTCCCTCGAGTTGGATCATGAAAGGCATCATCGACTTTCTCACCGGCGATTCCAATCAAGCGAGGGTAACGATTTTACGATTGTTTTGCAACACATGTGTTTCGCAAACAAAACAAAAAAATATCAAATGTTTTGTAATTCGTTCAAAAGGAACTACGCGAGCGTTTCATCTTCAAGCTCGTCCCGATGTTAAATCCAGACGGAGTGATCGTGGGCAACAATCGCTGCTCGCTCTCGGGCAAAGATCTGAATCGTCAGTATCGCACAGTTCTACGGGAAAGTTATCCCTCGGTGTGGCACACCAAACTGATGATTCGTCGTCTGATGGAAGAGTGCGGAATTGCAATGTACTGCGACTTGCACGCGCACTCGCGCAAGCACAACATCTTCATCTACGGTTGCGAGAGCAAACGCGCCGGTTTCCCCGGCAAACTCGCCGAGCAAGTTTTCCCGTTGATGCTTCACAAGAACGCCGCCGATAAGGTAACAAAACAAAAAGAATATATTTTTCATAAAAGCGGGATTAAATTGGAACGCGAACTCGTTTTTGCGAGCAGTTCTCGTTCGAGAATTGCAAGTTTCACATCGAGAAGAATAAGGAGGGCACGGGTCGCGTGGTGGTGTGGCTGATGGGCATCCAGAATAGTTACACGATGGAGGCCTCGTTGGGTGGCTCGCGGCTGGGCTCGCGCAACGCCACGCACTTTTGCACGCAAGATTACGAGCAAGTTGGCAAGGCGTTCTGCGAGACGCTGCTCGACTTTTCCGACAGCGACCCCATTAAAGTAAGAGTGTGCTGCGAATGAGTCATATGCTAAATCTTTACGTACGTAATCGACGATTTGCTGTTTTTTTTTTATTTATAGGAGAGACTTAGGAATAAGATTATAGCGAGGTTGGCGAAAGAGGGTTCGAGTGCCGATGAGCCGACCAATATCGATTTGACTGATTACTCCAGGTGAGATTTTAAAATATTGTTGATCGTGAATTCAAGTAATTTTTTGGGGGTTTCTTTTCTTTTTATTTGTCTTAGCGACGAGGGAGACACGTCGGAGAGTTCGTCCGAGGACGAAAAGTACAACGGTGATTTGATACAACGAAGACTGAGCGCTTGCAGCGAGGATCGACGCTACCTCTGCGTGCCACCGCCTTCACCTATGCTCCTCAAACCTGCCACAGCTGATTCCTTTGGCAAGATCAAGAAGCCCAAGACTAATTTGCCGAGGTCGGTGTTACTGCGAAGGAAAACGGTGAGTGTTTCGATACTCTTCGAAATCATCGAAACTAAAAATTGATCGTTTGCTTATTCTTTTTTTTTTAATCTTTATAGAGGAACAGAAAAGTTATGGATTTGCCAACGACTGACCCCGGCAGTGATTTGTACGACATGACGGACTCGGGCGACGAGACGAACGTACGTTCGGCAGCCGAGAACAAGGACGGCAAAAGCTCGGACGACGAGTCGCGATTCAACGGCAAAGAGAATCGCGTGTCGAAAAAATCCGACATCAATCTGCCGGCAATAGTGAGACCGAGAAGTTTATCGCTCGGTGAGGAGATAATCGAGGACGACTTGTGCAGAAATAACAAGCGTCGACTGCGTCGTCGCGAAATGCCAAGGTACTTATTAACGTAAATGTTTGGATTTTTATTAATCGCCAACTGCTGCGCTGCCTCTCGTGTTTTCCGTGTCTCTCGTGTCTCTGTGTTGTCTGTCGCTACATTAGCTATAAATTGCAATTTGAAGGCCACTCAGGAATTTATCTCCTGTCATGCAAAAAGGCCAAGCTGCAGCGGATCACATGCAGATCAAGCTGCTGTCGCTGCGTCGCCAGATCTGGACGGGCATGGGCAATTACGAGCAAAGGCAAGAGGAGAGCGTCGAGTACTTCTCCCTCACCAACACCAACTATCCACTCAGCTGGGGTATCTCCAAGATGGCATGCGAGTACCAAATTGACAATGATGCCACTCTTGAGTGAGTACGCTGAGATCGATCTTGGAGAGTTTTAAGCGTTGATGGATGTGGTTTTGTTGTTGTTGTTGTTGTTGTTGTTGCAGGTCTTGCTCGAGAAAATTGGAGGAATTGAATTACAGTAAGAAGGATCCCAAGAAACCAAAGAAAAAAACGCGCAAAAAATTAACCAAAGAGAAGGCCATTGAAGCTCCACCTGTGATAACTATTGTAGACGAGGAGAATCAACAGACCAAAAAAAAGAAGCCTCGAATAAAGAGGCAGCGAGCTGTGAAATCAAGTCTGGAACCAATAGAGAATAACACAATTGTGCTCAGCGCTAGCGATGGATTGGACTCGCTGAAGCTATTTGGAACTGCCAAGCTACCAAAAGTTCAGTCAAAGCCAAAGTCAGAGTCAAAGAAGAAGCTGAGCAAAGCAGTGATAGCTACTACGGTTGTTACCTCTAAGTTGAAGCCTAATAAGCCTGCTGTTGATTCGGTGGGCGATAGCAGTAGCTCTGAGAACTCTCCACCTGCCAGGCGGAAGAGCATCAAGAAGAAGAGCAATCTCACCACAACTGTGAGGAAACGCATACAGAGTGCAGTGGCTGCCAAGAAAGATGCTAAATGAATAACACTTATGTATTACCCACCAAAGCGACTGCCATCCTAATTAATTTTGCACTGCCAGTTATAATATCACTTAACTTTATCGTGCCACTGACAAGATATAGACTTATCCATCAACATTGAAACTTATTGGGATGAAAAAAAAATCATGAATATCACAACGAACAACCGAGTAGCCTAAAAAAAAAAAGAAAAAATCCATCTCTGTACACTATTGATTCTCACTCCGGCATAACCTCTCTCACCTCCTCTACTATATTGATTAAGCGTTGTTTTGAAATACATTTGTAACATTGTAGATTGACATTTTTTATGCTCTGTAAAACAGATATTTGAATAATCGTTAATTGTTAAAAGATAATGTTAATTTTAACGTGTTCTGCCCAGCAGAGTTTTACGTAATACAACAAAATAAATGAAGGTTAGCAAAATACCGCTTTTATTTACTTTGACCGAATGCCACAGGTGCGAGAACGATGTTGTCGTTGGACCAACTTCTTTTTCGTCTATCCTTGCTAAAAACGCAAATGAATTTGACGTATTTACACTGTGTTTTGAAAGTAACGAAAAGTTATTATACCGCTACACGCGGTTGTCGCAAGAATTTTGAAAAAAAAAACACTCACAGCTGATAAGAGTGATCATTGGAGCAAACACGTACACACGTGACCACGTGATTGATACATGCGGTGACTACTTGACCGACAGATGCCGCTGGCGCGTCTTTTGAGTTGCATTTTTTATTTGAAAGTACTTGTCAATAAAATTCCATACTATCATTGTTATCACGTGATAACGAGCAGAGATTTAGGATTAGAAATTAGAAAATTGATCACATATGCAACGAGTAATATTATACTTTGCAAAATAGAAACGATATTCATTTGTGAAAATATTTATCAATTGAATTGAACAGCCGAGCCAATTGACAATGAAAGTAATGTTAGTAATAGAAAACAATTTATGAAATTCGAGATATTTACTTCGTAATTAATTACTCATTTTCCAAAATTAAGAAAGTGAGTAATAAAGTTTAAAGTCAAGCGTTTGGTATAAAGAGCCAGTAAGACAGACGCAGAAACATCGTGCGGGTCAGCGAGCGCTGACCTGGATATCCGCCCATTGTAAGCGTAATTCACTTTTTTTTCATATGAAAACTTTGAAAAAATTGCCTCGTGTTTACCACCACAGCTCACAAACTTGTTACTTTTTCATTACTTTTTGTGCACATGTTTTCGCTACTTGCATTTATTTACAGGCAACAATTTTTCGATTAAAAGTTCGCTGCAAAATTACATCCAATTTTTAATGAAACATTTTTTATGTTAACTGCTTGTTCCATAGTTTACAGTAGAAATTTTAATACGAAAAGATTACTTTTTAATTTTATTTTATTCAGAAAAGTTTTTTTTGTATACGACCGCGCTAGTTCTTAAATTCAATTGTTAAACAAAATAACGACAGTAACACTTATATTAGCGTTTTTGTTTATTGAAAAATTCAATCTAGACATTCATAATGCAAAAAAAAATCGGAAATAATAGCAAAATTACTCCAAAAAGCGTCACACAATAATAATCGTAAAAACTGGAGATTCATGAAACATTAACGCAAACACCGAAGATTTGAATATTCACTCTATACAATTTAAATATCCTATCCGATCATTCGAAATTTCAACATCAAATAACAATATTTTCCGATGAAACAGTCTCTTTCGGCAAATCATTCCAATCCAACTCGCGAGCGCTTTCGCAATAAAAGCGTCGATAGCCATCATCAGCGAAAATCGAATCTGCTCTTTCAATAGCAATCTCGCGAAAAGCTCTTAACGTTAACGCAATGGAAAAGCCCTACGTAAATCTCCTATATATAGACGATAGAGAAAAAGCTTGTGACGCGCGCTTGCTGTTGTACAACTGTGCAGTGCGCCGGCGCGTATAGTCCAAGTGAAGGCGAGAGTGAAACGACGTGCTGCTAGCTCCTGGCCGCCTGATACCCGCACAGTCGCATATGCAGAGGGAGTCGCGACGGAGATTAGGATTAGATGTCGCCGCCGATGCCGCCGTTCAGCTCTAAAACATATATCCTATGTACTCGGGAAAATGCCAAAGCTTTCACTTGCAAGGGCGTAGCCCCACGAGGGACTCTTCTCGTGTATGAAGTATATAGCCTGTACACGCACGCGATGTGTATACTTATGTGTGTGTGTGTATGGCACATGTGTTTTACACCTGCTATATAGGTAGCTACTGCGTGAACGAGTACGCGAGAGAAGAGGAATGATGCGCGCTGCGCTCTCTGGATATGATTTTTCTTCTTTTTTTCTTCTTGCAGATTGCGAATTATAGCTAGGGTAATTGATTGATTTAATAAAGGATTGGATTTTCAATCTCGTCAGGATTAATTGGTTTTTAATTTAGTGGATTTATGGAGTCGTTAAAGATTGACGCGTTAATTACGACGAGCGGTTTTCTCTTCATCAATCATTTTGTCATCGGTTGCATTGCTGTTGATTGAAAAGCACACAATTTAATAAGACTCGCTTATAAATTATTGCCAACTGCGAATAATAATTTAATCAAACAATAATATACAAGCGCATCTGATTGAAAAAAAAAAACTATTTCTCCATGCATGAGATGGTAACGGACTTGACTTTGAATTTAGTTTTTCACTTTGCAGTTTGGAGGACTTACTATATAGCTGTACTTGTGAAATTAGTTGTAATTTTCTATTTTGCCGCAATTGAATTTGAAATGCAATGCGTTTATCCAATTTTGAAACACGAATAGCAGTGAAGAAGTCATGAAGATTAGTGCAATATTATATTCTCTTCTAAGTCAATTATTACATTAATTTGTAGTTTTAGAAAATTACTTTTGCTGTTTAAAGGGAAAAACTGATAATCATTATTATTAGTTGATTTCGATATTATATTTGTGAAGCAATCATGTATTCTTCGAAGCTTGAAAGTATTTTTTTCCAAACTACTATTACTCATTATAATATTGCAAATTAATTTTCTTCTATCAACAAAAAGCATGTTCTCCCATACACCGAAAGCTCATCTCTTCAAAGCAAAAAACGAAGCAAAGCTCCAAAAAATCCAAGCACATGTGATGCCATCCATCCAAGCATACACACTCGATCTCGCATATGTATAGCAAAGTGAGAGCCCACTCGAGGCGCGTTTTTCCAATAATAGCATCCTCGGCGCATAACGCACCCGTATCGTGCGTGCGTGATGGGCACTATACGAGGGGGGGGGGGGGGAACCGGGGGGGAAGTGACGAATATACGTCGACGGGCGTGTACGCGGCTGCGTTATACTCGGCACATGCTACCCTAGTACGTAAAGTTGCCTATTGGTGAGCTTCGTCGCCAAGGAGACGCGCGAGCGTGAGCTTGCGCACCCTCACGAGCTTTTCCGGCGCCCATCTGTACTAGCCTTATGCTGCTGCTGCTCGAATGGAAGTTTTGCCGTGAGAATTCGCGGAGATGTAAACAAACAATCGTGATGACGATGATTATGGGATCTTACCAGACTATTTAATTTTAATTATCATCAGATGAAAACATCACGCGGCGCCTCGGCGAGCTTTGGAATGGTTCCAAATGTCCCTTGAATTATTCATTCGATGCCGGCGGTTTTTTTTGGAGCACGTTTATACATGTGTGAGAGGATGATAGAGTTTTTGTGTGGATGCGACTGGCATTGGATCTCTATGAGTTTTCTTTTTCGATGATCTAGATTTTTTATTAAGAAATTGTCGGATTCTTTTCAAGTTTAAATTTAAGAAAATTACACACAAAAATACTGCTCCATTTTCGATTTGTAGTCTACTTTTATTTAACACTGATGTATCGTTGAGCTACTCTGAACTTAAATTCACCATTTTTGAAAGCAATTAGTAGTATCGAATTTTTAAGACCTAGTAGAAAGTAGAGTTAGTTAGAAAAATTATCAAAAGTACATCATATAATTACTTTACTGTAATTTTAATTTTTCATGATGTTTCCAATGATTATTGAATTGATTATTCAATACTGACGGATTTAGTGAAGCTAGGAAACAAGTCTTTGACAATAAACTTTGAAAACAGTCTTTTGAATATAACTGTTATAAATTTCAAATCACTTTGCACAAAATTCCCACATCTAACGTCAAACTCATTATGACAAAGCTAAGTTTTCTGATAAATCATCTTGTCCAGAATCAGTCAATGAAATGCACATAATTAAAAGAAATGATGTACGTTTCAGTTTTTCTAATTACATGATATTACGTTTGCGAAAAATTTATTTTTTAAAAAGGAAAACAGACTTGTTTTTTTCCAAATTCTATCGCAAAAATAAAAACACTCGAGTCTAGAATGTTTATCGTTTTCGATTCCACTCACAATTAGATTTTGATTAAGGTAAAAGTACCAAATACCGATTTCAAACAGCCGCAACTTTTTACCGCAACCGAATTTTTTAATGCATGTGACTTTATTTGAAAGCTGCCCGTTTATCCTTTAAAATGATGCCTTGCACAATCAGTTTGATCATGTTTAACGCAAGTTATCATACTTTGAAGAAATACACTTATTTTTGGTGTACAAAAGTGAGTATACCTAGTACCGCTACTTTAAGAAAAAAGTATTTTGCCAGATGAAAATAGTGTTTGATACGAAAAAAAACAAGTTTTGCTAAAACAACTTCAAACAACGAGCCGACTGGTAGCTAGACTGCCCCTTGAAAAATTTTCATCTTAAATTATCCGGTAACTAGTTGAACGATCAAATCATACTTTTTCTGCTTTTTTTCAGACATGGTATTGACATTTATTATAAAGACGTGCCATTTTCATATGATAAATTATACGGCAATGTCTTAATTATTAATAAACATTTAGATATGAATTTTTTTTCGACTACTTTTACATTTGCGTATCTGTACTTGAACCAATAAATGAAAAACGGTCGAGAAAAAATTGTCAAATGAAAATAGTAACTGGGGCAGATTTTGGTTCATTTATGCACGAAAAAATTTTCTAATGAGTGATTTTGAAAGGGTAAAAGAAGACAAATCGAATGGTGTGTCGTAGTTGTATGCTTAGAAATATTAGACTAGTTAAAATGACACATATTCGTCCATGGGAAATTAAGAGGGTTGGAAAATGTGCGTATCCAGAGCATAAAGGAGCTCGTGTAAATCATTGAAACTTTCATTACTCAAAAGTATAAACATATTCAACGAATAACGCTGGCTTCAAGTCGAAATAACGATTTGCGTTCAAAATTGCGTTATTCGTTAAATTTTTGAAAA
>JAWWMK010000021.1:7540428-7601905 GCA_035047105.1 Galeopsomyia nigrocyanea | reverse complement strand
AAAAAATGCTTGATTGACGATTGAATGATAAGTAAAAAATAACGAAATTTTTTATCAAATAAAAAATAACACAACAATGAACGCAAATCGTTATTTCGACTTGAAGCCAGCGTTATTCGTTGATAATGTCCCCGCCTCGCACTCGCCCGCACCGCTGTAGCAAACATACATTTGAAATAACGAGCAAGTGAGGGTATAAGATACATGGCGGTATTATGTACAGATACCTTATTATAAATTTTGATTACATAAAATTATTATTCAATTTATTTTTCAAGAATGAAAATTACATGTATGTTTTTTTTTCAAAATTATATTATATTGCTATGATAAATAATGTATCCGACATTCGACTTTTGTACTTTTACACAGTCGTAAACTGTGTTACAGATCACGAATCAGTAATCTATACATTAACGTATTCTACAAAATATTGACGTCAAGTCTGTCTACCTATTGAAAGCATTTTACGAAAAACAAATCATCATTTTAAATTCTCTCGAAATAACAAACACACCATCTTACTCTACACCTTCATCCCCAAAAAAAGAAAAGAAAAGAAAATTTCCAAATCATCGTCATCTCAACCAAAAAAAAACTTTCATCACCAGCGTCAATCATTGCATATCAATTTCAGTCGACGTACGGGAGCAGGTTGGCTCGAAAATCACGCGGAAGCGACAATACAAATGTAACGATTGCCTTGTCCATTTGGCTATGTCAATGGGAAAATTTTTGCGGGCGCTCGCGCGCACGTAGACGTAAAAGTGTCATTGTTTGCAAATGATCCACGATCGATAGCTCGCCCGCGTATACACACGAGTACACGGCGCAAACAGCGGGTCAGAGCGTGAATTTACGTACGTGTATACGTGTCGATGACTCGCCAAGCATGAAAAATTTTGGATTCAAGGAAAACTGTTTCGATAACTGACGATATGATCGTGAAAAAAAAGAACGTGTAAACGTCGTGGTTTTTATGCGGGATGATTTTTCTTTTTTAGATTTCAAAATATGATATAACACGAAGAAAGTCCAAGTACATCGATACATATTATTTGAAATAGATCTAAACGTGTTGTTTACAAGTTTGACAACGGTTTTCACAGACACACACATGGAAAAGTATAGGAAAAACAACGACGGTTATTATACAGCATTATACACGGCAATGAATCGCGATATCGTTCGATTACAATGCTTAGCGAGTTCCAGCGTTGCATTATCATTCTCACGTTGGAAAATGCACGCGCTTCGTAAATGTTCACCGTCGACGAGAAAAGCGCGATCATCTGAAAAACAACGTAAAAATTTTTCCACGATCTTACGCGATACAACCATTAATCAGCATATGGAAATGAAAAAATAGACAAAAACCTATTTTTTTCAATAATATGCCAAAAGTTCAAAGTCAAAGGCCGTAAAGTGAGAGTGATTAGCGATTCAAATGCTCGGCTTCGCGACGCAGATTATTCGGGGTGGGAGTAGAGCTCGGTTATAAAAGGCACGACAGTTGCTTAGGCCAAGTCAGTTCGGTGGTGGTTCATCAACTACAACTCAAGCCAAATTTGCGCGCTTTTAATTGTTGTGAGAACGTAAGTGAAGGGAAAAAAAAATTGTGCATCGCTCCAAGTATAAAGTGTTTGCGACAGATTCTTCTTTTTTTCTTTTTTTTTCACTCCTGAGGATATCTTGTGCTTTTTTACCAGACGTTTGTGCGACCTTTTGCCAAAGAATTGTGGCTCTTTTTTTTCGATAGTCGCTCGTATACGTACGATTTTTCATTCTCGCAGTTTTCCACGAAATTTTCTTTTTAATCGAATCGAACGTTATTAATCGTAGAATTATATTTCAATTTTGAAACATTTCGAGATTATTCCAATCTAGCTCTAGTTAAACTCAAAGTCTTAAGTCTCTATTGACAAACACGGCTCAACTCTGAGCACGCAATCAACACACTCGACTCTGTTACAGAGAAACCACAGAGAGAAGAAACAATGTCGGCAGCGGGACCAGAGGTGATGGCCGGGTCGGTGGCCGGTGCAGCGGCCGGGGCCACGGGTTTTTCCGCCACATCAGTGTTCTTCACCCTCCTCGTACCAGCCCTCGTGCTCTTCTACATCTACTTCCGCGTGTCCAGGGCTCACATGCTCGAGCTCGCCGAGAAGATTCCGGGACCCAAAGGACTGCCTATATTTGGAAATGCCCTCGAACTTTTGGGATCGTCCGACAGTCAGTATATCGCTCAATTTTTTTTTTACTTTTGCGTTTATGAGATTTTTTAATTGCGTTTGTATTTCAGCAATCTTCCGTAACGTGTACGCGAGGTCGTTCGAATTCGACCAGGTGATCAAGCTGTGGGTCGGACCGAAACTCGTCATCTTCCTGATCGATCCACGCGACATCGAAGTCATCCTCTCGAGCCACGTTTACATCGACAAGGCTTCCGAGTACAGATTCTTCCAGCCATGGTTGGGCAATGGTCTTCTCATCTCCACTGGTATGTCTTTCGATTCGTATGTAACGTAAACATCGCGCGCGTGTAAACACAACAATTCGAGAACTTTCGTTGCACGTATATATGAATGTTTTGAATTTTCCTCGTTTGTGACTTTGATACACTTATCCTCGAGTTTATAATGTTTATCGATCGAGGAAAGATGAGCGCGCTTAATTTGTTTCATATAGTATTCCGCGAAGAATATAAATTAACGATGGAGCGTTACAATTTCAAATGCTACAAACAATAATTGCCGACAAATTCGCGCTGGTAATAAAAGCAATCCTCGACTTAATTGCATCTTATTACCTCGATCGATCGCGTGCGTCTGAAAATTTTCTCCTTACGAAACCGTTCGTTTATTTCAATTTTTCTTTTTTTTTTCAACGAAACAGGTCAGAAATGGCGTGCCCACCGTAAACTTATCGCCCCGACTTTCCACTTGAACGTGTTGAAGAGTTTCATCGACCTGTTCAACGCCAACTCGCGCTCGGTCGTCGGTAGGATGCGCGACGAAGGTTCCAAGGAATTCGACATCCACGACTACATGTCCGAAACCACCGTCGAAATTCTCCTCGAGACTGCTATGGGTGTGTCCAAGACCACTCAGGACAAGAGCGGCTATGAATACGCCATGGCCGTCATGAAGTAAGTTTTTTTTTTCAATTGCCGCGTTGAAAAAATATTAATTAAAGAAAGCTATTTTAATTACTGAAATTTTTGGCAAATTACTCGTCGAACTTGTCATTAGAACTTTTTCGTGCGCGAAAGTGCCTAACTGTCATATCCGTTCTATATATCGAGAAACGTTCGCGAGTCTAACGAGTTCCAAGTATCGAACTATACTATACAATTATATCAATTTTCAAAATATCCAAAGTACCTCCCATCAATATCACACTTTCCAATTCACCCGCAATACTCACCTCATTTTTTCATTCTTTCACCAGGATGTGCGACATCTTGCACATGCGTCACACTCGCCCATGGCTCCGTCTCGACTGGCTGTTCAGCCTGACGAAGTACGGCAAGGAGCAGGTGCGTCTGCTAGACATCATCCACGGTCTTACTAAGAAGGTCGTCGCCAAGAAGAAGGAAGACTACAAGAGCGGCAAACGTAACTTCGTCGACACCGCCGCCGCTGGCAAGGATGCAGCCAAGAGTACCACCGTAGTCGAGGGATTGTCGTTCGGACAGTCCGTTGGATTGAAGGACGATTTGGACGTCGATGACAACGATGTTGGTGAGAAGAAGAGACAGGCTTTCCTCGACCTGCTCATCGAGTCCAGCCAGAACGGAGTTGTCCTCACCGACGAGGAAGTCAAGGAACAAGTCGACACCATCATGTTCGAGGTACGTATTTTTTGTTCAATTGTTACGTTACTTATGTGTTTGAAAAAATGAAAATAATGATGATGTTCTGTGTGTTTAGGGACACGACACGACAGCTGCTGGATCCAGCTTCTTCCTGTCGATGATGGGCTGCCACCCCGACATCCAAGAGAAGGTCATCCAAGAAATCGACGAGATCTTCGGTGACAGCGACAGGCCAGCCACTTTCCAGGACACCCTTGAGATGAAATACCTCGAGAGGTGCCTCATGGAGACGCTCCGTATGTACCCACCAGTGCCCTTCATCGCTCGTGAGATCAAGACAGACTTGAAACTCGGTAAGAATGCACTTTCTTTTTTTTGTGCTTTTACGATTTTGAAAATTAGAATTGAATCTAAATTGAAAAAAAAATGAATTTGTTTGTAGCATCGGGCGACTACACAATCCCAGCTGGCTGCACAGTCGCCATTGGAACCTTCAAGCTCCACCGTCAACCACACATCTACCCCAACCCGGATGTCTTCAATCCCGACAACTTCTTGCCCGAGAAGACGGCAAATCGTCACTACTACGCCTTCATTCCATTCTCGGCTGGTCCCCGCTCTTGCGTAGGACGCAAATACGCCATGCTCAAGCTCAAGATTCTCCTCTCAACCATCCTCCGTAACTTCCGTGTGAGGTCTACCGTCAAAGAGGAGGACTTCAGACTCCAAGCTGACATCATTCTCAAGCGCGCCGAAGGTTTCAAAGTCAAGCTCGAGCCGAGAGCCGATCGCGGACGTACCGCTGTCAAGGCTTAAATTTTTCTCTCGTTATAGTTTATAAATCTTTCGTCGTCGTCGAAGAATTATATCGAAAAACAAAAAATTCGCAAACCGAGAATATTTATGATTATCAACGATTCGTGGAGCGAGAACTTGCGACGTCGCGCGACGGCGGCGGCGCGCTGTAATTTCTCATCGTTTGTTTTTTATTTACTTGTATTGGGGGGTGCACGCAATTATTGTTGAATAGATTTATACATACTCTTTTTTTTTTGTGTTTCTCTCTCGTCGCGTGCCACTTTTTTTTTGTCTTGCTTTATCTTTTTTTTTATTATTATTATTGTGGATATGTTTTCGTTGTTCGTTGAGGCGAGTTCGCGATGGCGAGAATTTTAAATCTTGTACAGCCGCCGACGAAGTCTTCAAAAAACTAATTTGCGATTACATATAATATCTTTATTTGTAAATGTTTGTAAATTGAATTTAGTTTTCTTTTTTGTTCGTTTCTTGCTTTTTTTTTTGCTAGAGCGTCGTTTGAGGGCTGCTTTGAAATATCTTATATTGTTGTTTAGCTTTTTAAATGAAATTCTCATTTATGTTGTTATTTAATCTCGTGCAATAAATTATGCAGTGCACTACTGCAAAACCACTTAGCCGATGACTTTTTATTTGTTATAGCTGACTTCAGAGATATATATTTTGTTTTTTTTTACACGATAGTCATAGGTTATATAAACAGTAAAATAAAAATTTCAAGAATGATAAGGTCAACCCGTGGGAAAACATTAACGTCGGCATTACCCAAAGATATTCCAAAGGTCAAAGAGGAAATCAAAGCATCGCTGCCGCTTTTGCAAGCAACGGATATCAGAAGGTTAGCAATTGTAATGTCGCGCGATACGATGACTTGTCATTCAATTAACCAAATTTATTCCGCGTGACGAAAAAATAACAAACAAAAAAAAAAAGATATCGAGAGCCGTACAATGAGGTGTTGGTGACGGAGTTATACGAGGAAGGTTGTCACGAGGCGGCCGAGTACTTTAAATTTCTCTTCGAGCTCGACGAGGAGACCAGGAAAACTGCTGGTCCCGATACTTTTGTTTGGAATAAGCCACGACTTGCCGACAATGAGGAATACATTGAGAAACTTCGACCGGTTTTGTTGATTTTTTGCCAAAAGACAAGTAAATTTTTAGCCGACTTTAAAAATTTTTGTTTGTTGTATAAAGCTTTTTTTTTCCTCTCAGTACCGGCTGGAGACAGAACTTTGGCGATGATCGACACTGCGTTGTTTTTTCAAAATTTGACTTGGGAATGGTGGTGGATTGCGGAAACGCTCTATCGTAGTGCTTTTTGGATCGCCAAAGAAATTGAAAACGACGATAAGCAGATAATCAGCATTCTACGTTATACCTACGCGAGATTCTTGTTCTTTCAAAGTAAAGCTTTCATTATCACAGCAAAACTCAAAATTAAAGCTCGATCAATTTATTTTTGTAGTGAAAAACGCGCAAACCGCGTTGGAATACATCCGACAAGCTTATAAAGAGTCTCGCCATAAGCCATGGAACGCCTCGAATATCGTGGGCTTCAAACAGGAAAGTTTATTTCGCGAAAGTTGCGCTCTACTGCAGAAAGTTCTGCTACAAATTGCCCGAGAAACTCGCAAATGCGATGTGCAAACTTCCATCGATTCGTGCCGTATAGCACTGAACGCTTCCAACGAATGTAAATTGAAAAATTTTGACATTCACGAAATCACCGTGATAATTTTGACTTTATTGACAGGCGGTCACGAGGAGCTCGTCGCCGAGGCAAAGTACGAGTTTGGCAAAAGTGAATTCGCCGCCGGCAATGTCGAGGAGGCGGTTAAACATTTCGTAAACAGTCTAAATGTTTACGAACAGATTCCCGACGCGCAGGGTGCTTGCACGGCTCACGCGGAACTCGTTAATGCGTATAAAGTAACATTCGAATTGATATAGAGATGTAAGAGCTTTGTTATTTATGCGAAGGATGATTTTAGAAAATTGGAAATAAAGATGCCGTTTTGAGACATTTGGAGGGAATGACAAATACCGCTTTGAAATTTAAATTGCAACGCAAGCTTGCCGAAGCTCATTATTTGAGCGCCGAGTACAATTTATCAGAGGTAATTAATTTAAAGAGGAGACTGCAGAAATAAATTATAAATTGAATTACTTTAATACAGTGCAATTTGAAAGAAGCAATTCCAAGTGCTGAGCGCGCATTTTCCATATACAACCGTCTTGGTCTGCGAAAGGAAACGAATAGTGCAAGATGCCTCGTAGGTGTGACTAAAGGTAAAAACTAGCATTACTTGATTGACATATTTTTTTTTATTGAATACACCAATTTACACACAGTTTTTTTTTTGTCTTTGTCACAAATATGCAATTATTTTACAAGATTTCCTGATCGTTATAAAATAAAATAAAGTGGACCTGGAGAGCTCCAAATAGACAAAGAAAATTATGTGCACGATACCTACATCTAAATAAAAAGTAGATATGCGAATCATTTTTTTTACCATTACAGTACTTTAAATCAAAGCATGCTATAGACCTACTTTTACGCATACGTATATATATATTCCTAAATTAATCGTATGTTTTTTTTTAATAAACATAACACTATTTTCTTCGTGTCATATAAAAATGTATTTATTTTTAAATCTCTATGTTACAAGCAATTTAACCTTCGCATAAAAAAAAAAGTTAGAGAAAATCTCAAATAACGCAGAAAATTGTTGAACAAGTTGAAATTCATTGCCGACAATTAATATTCGAATTGATATAGAGATGTAATAAGCTTTACTACGAAGTATTCACGTATTTAACAGTTACGAGATAATTAACAAACAAAAAAAAAAATAATCGAGTTTGAAAACTCGTGGATTCTCAACGTGTTAAATACATTGTACTAAAAAAAAGTAATTCAACACTATGATTTAATAAATAACACTAAATCAAGTACAACGAATGCTTCGCACTTGCTCTCAATTTGTATATATTTACAAACTTTCAACTTGTATCGTAATTATTATCTTATATATTTATTTATATGATTCGCATGTTTGATTAATTTTTTTTTTTACTCAAGCTAAAGACATGACGGATGCGTACAAAGCCTTGATGAAACGTAGTGTCGAAGGCGATGCCGATGCTATTCTGAAAATTTGCCAATGGAGGGATCGTGGTGAATTATTCTAATGTCTCGATGCGCATGAAAGGTGTTCTTTTACTATCTACTTAATAAATGTTTTTCTTAGTTATTACTGGTTTATAGTATCTCTCGATGTATATTCTTTTGAGTTTACTTTGAGTTTTCGTAAGTAACAGCGTATTTTCTCAACTTTTGCAGGCACATTTCTAAATTCCTCACTTTACAACGTGATAAAAAATAATTTTATCGATAGAGAATGGCGAAACTTTGAACTCTGAGCAGTAGTAGAAAAATTGTAAACAAGTGAATATTTTTATTATGAATTTATGAGCAAAGGAAACTCAAAGAATATACGTGAGATATTGTGCACAACATATCAATTAATTTAAACTACCTAGATTTTTGTATCTTACACGTTATGTCTCTCATACTCAAAACTCCATTTTTTGCTTTGCTCTGCAAGAGCTGGAATAGTGATAATGTGGGCTACTTTGAAATACAGGAGCTATCAGACACTGGTTTTGTTTAATGACATTGGATCAGAAATAGTTCTATACCAAACGAAATTGATTGTACAAAAGAACTCAAAGCACTTCGAGCGAGATAGTGCAACTACTCTACTACGCAGATACAAATTTGGGATTAAAAATATTAAATAAAGGAAACTGATCATTTGACAAATGATTACGTAGATCGGTTTCACCATTAGTTTTCGTCGAGTCGACGTCTCCGTCGAGGCCAAAAATAAAACGGTTAATTTTTTCAAGGATAAAAAAATAATAACGCCTCACAACTGCTTGGCTGAGATCCTGTGATACTTTGTAGATGGAGATATCGACTCTAAGGAAAACGTACGACAATTTTTTCGTCTCACTCGTCCAGTCTCATGCGACGCCGTGGAGTGGGATTGTGGGAAGGTCCAGTATTAGTTTAATACAGCTTCGGGAAATTGAAAGAAACTGAAAATAAAGCAAACCAAATTTAAAAGAAAAACACAAAAAAAAGCAAGCAGGTTAGTTCAATAATCTAAGGGATACGCAATTTTTTAGGTAGAGCAATGATACAAAGTTATTTGTTGAATGATTGAAGGGGATGTTAGTCTCTAAAAGAGCAGTACAGTGTACTCAATCAGTTAAAAAGTACGTATGGTTTTTCAAATTATTTTATTAGAAAAATATTAGATAGTGAAGATACTATAGAACTACAATATTCATGAGTCAGTTGCTGGGAATAACAAAAGTAGTAGCCTACAAATTTTCAAAAGCTGTATATAAGCTTTGTAAAACTAAGATAAGTTTTATAAAATTGAATAGAAATAATTATGTGACGCTGAATAGTGATGTAAATAGTTGAGGTTCATTGTTGATATTATTAAACACTAAAAGAAATTATTTCGTATTTTCTTTACGAACTAGGAAATGAAAGAATTAAAATCTAATTCTCATTGATAAGAACTACGCATAGCTAAATATAAAGTATTAGGAAACTTTGATTTTTCATGACTGTTCAAGAATTGCTTAAATTTGTTCAACGAATAACATCTTCGTCGTTTTTTATTTATTTTTTTTTCAAGTCAGTAAGAATGTATAAAACGTGTATTTACAAAAAAGCACACTTAAATTTTCAATTAAAAAAAATCTCAACTTTTGATGAATAGATTTAGTTTCAATTAATACTTCCAAGTTATTTGTAGTATATTATTTACAATTAAAATTTCGAAGTGTGAAAAATTTCTGCATGATTAGTCAGATGATGTAGTATCCTCATATTTTTATTGCACATAAGGTGCTAAAATTACATTTCATTAGACTTTGTATAACATTCATCAACGGAACGACATCATTATGAATTGCATTCGATGAATGATTTGTGATGATTATGAATGATTTTGAGATGCTCATAAAAACAAAAGTTTTTTTTAAAATCAAGTACTTCACGATCACAGACACAATACAAAAAATAAATGGTCATTATTTCCAAATACAAAAAATTATCACGTGATTTCCATGATTGAACACAAAATATTTGCGACGCGAATTTAAAAAAAAGTAGAAATTTAAAAAATTGCACAAGAAAGACTAGCATCTCAAAAATAATAGTAAAGCTATTCGTCCGCCAAGTCCTCGCAAATGGGATCGAGCGAAGGCATATCCTTACTGTTACGAGCTTCCCTCGGTACTTGTCCAAGAGGCTCAGCTTCTAATATGCCATCGTCATCGTCGGATATCGGCTCCGTTTCCAACTCTATACACTTGCGTTCCTGCAAGGCTTGACCTACAACATTATTAATTACATTTGGACAATTACCGTTGTTGCTCTCGACTTCGACCTCCTCGACGACATCGTTCTGCGGCTGCACATCGTCGTCGTCGTCGTTCACCACTTCCTCGACCACATCGACGTCCTGAGTGATTTGGACCTCGCCGACGACAGACTTCTTGTTCGGCGTCTTGTTGTTGGTAATCTCCAGTATCTCCGTGCATTCAGTGTCGGAGATTTTGATCTCGAGCTCATTATCAGTCTGGCCTTTTTTGCGCGGAGTGTTCTCTTTCTCGGAGCTGACGTTCAATTCCTTCTCACTCTCGTCGCCGTCGGTCACCGACTCTGCGAACTCGTCGACTACTTGAAGGCCCTTGCGTTGCAGTAAGTCTTCGAGGCTTTCTTGAGCCAAAGCCTCGTCTTCCTCGGTGGTGTTGTCCGTGTCGTCGTTTCGTCTGGGATTTTCAGCGTCGTTCTCAACTGTTGGCTCAGCCGCGGACGTAACATTGATTTCGGTCACAGAGTCAACGGTGTTCTCGTCCTCGTTGACGTTCCTGTCTGGCTCCTGTGCGATCTCTTCAATGTCATTATCATCGTCGTCGTCATCGTCAGCTTTTGGAGCATCCTCGGTATCATCATCCTTTTGGGTGAGATCGACTTGCTCGCATTCAACAACTTCGTCGGGGACAATAGCTTCGCCTTCGGCTTCGACGTCCTCCACTTCCGTTATTTCAATCTCTGACTCTTCGGAACGTTTTTTGGCTTCGCTCTCCACATCAACCACATCCCCAGACGCTTCATCGTCGAGGTTGACCACTGGGTGCTCTGGTTCTGGTTCTTCGTCTGGTTCTGGTTCTTCGTCTGGTTCGGCGTCTCTACTTTCGGCGTTCGAGTCGCATATAACTTCGTCTCTCGAAGAGTCATCTGCAATATCGTGAGTTTCAATTTCACGCTCTTTTTCTTCAGCATTTTGCGTTGCAGCGACTTCGGTGTCACTTCCAGACTCGACTTCGTGCTCGACTGTTTCAACCTCTTGCTCATCATTCGAAACTACCTCGGGTTCGGGTTCTTTGTCTGATGTATTTTCAATTTCCTTCTCCGGATTTTCAATCGTTACCTCTTCTTCCTGTTGATCTTTGGAAGCAGATTCTTCTTGTATCCTCTCGTGCAATTCAGCCATTTCATTCAGAGTCTCGTTAACGGCCTCTGAAATTTTATCGGGTTCGGCTTCAATCACTGCGGTGGTTACTTCAGGTTCGGAAATGTCGTTTGTAGTTTTCCTTCTTCTCGTTTTCTTTTCACGCTTCTCTTCCACAACTCTGCTCGACTGGCGTCTGGATGCTCGTCTACCTCTTCTGTTCGGCGTTGTTTCAGACTCCGACTCATTGTGCTCCGTAGCTTTGTCCGATTCAGGCTCGTCCTCGTTCACCGTGTCGATTCTATCCAAATCGTCATCATCATTTGCCGATCCTTTGTCGTTCACTTCAGCCATTTCAACGTCTTCATTTTCTTTCTTCTTGTTAAGTACTTCGGTCTCGTCGGTTTTCTCCATATCCTCGTCGTTTTCGGCCTCATTTGCAACTTCCGTATCTTCGTCGACGTCCATTTTCTCGTCAACTCTGTCGCTGGCGTCCGACTTTCTTCTTTCCGGTACACTCACTTTCTCCAATGATACTTGCAAAGATTTTGCATGCGTTATCTCGTGTAGGAGTCCATCGTACTTCGTATCAAAAATTTGTTCGCATATTTTGCACGTGTAAGTTGTCTCTATTGGTTCTTCAACAGGTTTGGTCAGCTCAGAGTCTGAAGCATCAGATGCAATCTCCTCAGAAGACTTGACTTTGCTCTTTCGGGATTTTTTGCCGCCAGTAGACTTGGATTTTCGAGCATTCTTTTTCGACGATCGCTTTTTCGAAACAGCCTTATTTTCTTTTCCGTCGTCAGACATACCTTGGTCGTCCTCATCGGATTTGTCTTTCGACACACTGACATCACCATCATCTTTTTCTTCAGCTTCGACCACATCTTTTTCAACAGACTTTTCTTTTGTATTTTCCTCATCTGGATTTTCTTGATCAACTGACTTATCTCCCTCATCATTCTGAGCATCTTCATTAATTTCGTCATTTGGCTGAGAATCCTCTGCAGGTTTTGGTGCTGAGTCCTCTTCTTTCTCCACTGACTTATCTGAAATATCGTGCTCAGATTCTATTTCAACGTCGGAGACAATCTTGGCAACATTACTTTTCTCTAAACTTTCGTCGTGCTTGCTTTCTTCATCAGTTGATTTGAGAATGTCAATTTCTTCCGATTCGGAAGACTCAAACTCTTTAGATCTCCTCTCATTTATTTGAACTTCTGTCGCAACATTTGTACTATCTTCAGTTTCTTTTATAGAAGGCGATGGTGGCTGTGGCTGTGGCGATGGCGGCTGTGGCTCTGGCGTCGGCTCTTTACTGGACCTTGGAGAAGATTTTCTTGACACAACTTTATCTGATTCGGCGTCGCTACGCTCATCATTGGAAGCAGTGTCTACCTTCCGACTGCGTTTGGGTCGGGTAAGTTCCTTCTCAACTTTATCTGTATCAGACACATCGTCGTCAATTTCAATGATCTCTTCCAATGCTTTTGTGTGTTTCTTAGCATTTCTAGCAGACTTTCTAACACTATCCGTTGACTCGACTGAACTACTCCTGCCTCTCTTACGTTTAGCCGTAGTTTGGTTTTGTACTTTAGACTTTGTCGCAGACTCTGTTTTTGCACTGGATCTCTTGGCTCGTTTATTTGATGGTCCTTCATCACTATCAACGTCTATATCAATGTGTATTTCCTCTTGTTCACTTTTTTCAGAGTCTTTTCTTCTTCTGGATCGACTTGAGGGTTTGACTTCGACACTTTGTACACTCTGTTCTGAATTTTTTCTGGCCCTACTTCTTGTAGGCTTTATCTCAAGGTCTTCTTGTACACTTTGCTCAGATTCTTTCCTTCTGTTAGATCTAGCAGGTCTAGATTCAACAACTTCTTGCACACTTTGCTCAGACTCCTTTCGTCGTCTAGTTGTTCTTGTGGGCTTGACGTCTATACTTTCTTGGACACTTTGCTCAGAGTCTTTTCTGCGTCTGGTAGTTCTAGAAGATTTTACACCAGTTTCTTCTTCTTCTTCATTATGTTCAGAATCTTTACTGAGCCTAGTGCTTCTCGAGGGCTTAGCAGGAATATCTTCCTCCTGTTCACTTTTTTCGGAGTCTTTTCTCTCTTGAGAAACTGAAGGCTCATCTTCTTCCTCATGCTTACTTTGTTCTGAAGTTTTCCTTTGCCTCGTGGTTTTCAAAGGTTCATCAATTTCATCTTCGTTGTCTAGACTTTTTTCAGATTCTTTTCTTTGCCTTTCTTCAGACTTTGATGGTTTCTCCTCTTCATCGTCACTTTCTTTATGCTGCACATGAGTGGTTTCACCACCAATAACTTTGAAAACTGTGTTGCCCTTCTCATCTTCTGTGATTGTGTATTCACTATCATTACTCGTTTGGTAGAGATCTTTCAGAATAACAGAACATAACTGAGTAGTCGGATAATTAACTTTGCTCTTTTTGCGCTTTTTGGATGTAGTTTTGCTGAAGTCTGTATTGAGCCAACACTGTTTGCAAAGTGTTTTTCCTGTTTTGAATAACCTGTACGTGTCAACATTGTTGGCGAGTGCTCCTCTACATTGTCCACACTTTTGCGATGATTGAGAAGACTTGCTTGTCTTACTGACTTTCTTCTTGCTACCCATGATGGTAGATGTATCACTGTCCGTATCTGATGGGGTGTTCAGATGCAAGTTAGATGACTTTATGTATGTGGTCTTACGGCTGGCAATTATTGTTTTTGTCTGCAAAACACACAGAAAAATACCAAGATTATTTTAAGCTGATGAAACATTAATTCTTATTATGATACGATTTTTTTATATAATAATAAACATACCTTTGGAAGGTCTGCTGGGTCAATACCATTTTTCACCACAGCATTCAGTTTACTAGGTACTTCATCTAGTAAAGTTTTCAAATCAGCTAATAAGTCCACACAGTAACGACATGATAGACATATAAGTTGTTTCTTTAGTTCCTTGTTTTTCAGCTGCAACAAATTAAAATCAATTACATTTTTTGCCTGAAAATAACAAACTTTCTTTTAAAATGACCTATCATACTTCATCTGAAAATTGGTCTTGTAAGCGCTGAATCAAACCATTCACTCCATTTTTCTGCTTGGATAAATCAAAAAGATAACTCTTGTTGTCAGGTGTGTCGAAGCATAAAACGCAGGAGTCCTCCTTGGCATTCTGCGCTTTACTGGCCTTCTTGATTTTTTCAACAAATACGCTGCACTGGTCTATTTCAAAAGCACACTTGTGGCAAACTTTATTGGTTGCACTTTCATCCCAAACCTGTAACACCAAGCAGCAAAATTATTAACTATTAAATATGTCTAATGGGATTAAAATGAAGACTAGCATGAAATTTATTTCTGTATGTAATAGTTAAATGATGAATCAAGTGATTGAAATATGCATCAAAAACAAAGAATGGACTTGAATGTAAAGTGAAAACATCAACTAAGTAACAAGCCGCGTAAAACTAATTATGAAAACATCACCAGTGGTCGACTAAAATACACAAATCTGACGCTCGGAATCAAGCACAAAACTATCAAAAATCATTAACACTGCGCACTTGTATCTCGCAGAGCTAATCAAAAACTTACGGTTCAGTTGGAAAAATCTTATTAATGAGGAAATATATCAAACAATCCACGAGAGGTTAAAGTAGCTTATACCGCGAGAGAGAAGCTCCGTCCGTCTCCCTCTCTTTTTCACGCTACGCTGTAGAAACGAGTCTCCGCTATATACGTTTACACAACGTTGCGTGCGTGTGTGTAATAAGCACTAACACACGGATAGAGTAGCCGCTACGGTCGGGAGAGACGGGTTTTGATCTTTTGATCAGTATACGATTCGAGTTTTCGATTGTTCGTACATACATATATCTAATTGGAAGTTTATTTTCGAATACTGTGTGCTTTCATATTCTCCATTCCATTCGAAAATATAATTCGATTGTTTCCCCTTTCATTGAAAAATTGTTCACCGAACCTATAAAGCGCACGCAGTATGAGACTTGTAGTGCACGAGAAAAATGCTATTTTTCCCATGCTCCGCCTCGCTAACAAAAAAAAATTCGTTGCTCTCTCTCTCTCTCTCTTCCCTTTCCCTTTCCCCCTCGGCAAGCCCGCCGTAGATCGTTGAAGTGCGAGAGAGATGGAAGGGCCGACTGAACTTCCATTACACGCAAGCGCCAGAAAAGCGCGCGATATCTTGGCCTCATGCTCATGTGCAACCTGCGCGTTGCATATGTGCATACAGTTTATGTTACCCGAGCTACCGTTTGAATTGCAAACTGATATTGTAGCGAGCGATAACGCTCAGCTTATTCTGAAGGCACATGTTGTTTTTTTTGTTCATGACTTTTGCTTCAAAGTGGATATCGATATGACAAAAGACGTATTAATTATGAATGACACTTTTATCACCAATTATTCGAACATTTTTTCGTCCGATAAAACAGTATTTTTCGGAATAAAATGCACGAGTTATCGAATTGCGATTTTGATCATGATAGAGTGAGAAATGTCACGACCTTTTTTATTTACAAACAAAACGCACGATTGTACCGCGGATTCGATAATCGCTGGACCTAACCTACAAGTGGTGGCGAACAACCTCAACTTACCTTATCTAATCGGCAATTTTTCACTTTATCCTTGAGTTTCGGCAGCTTCTCCACATCCACAACGCCTTCATTTGTGGCACAGACTAAACAATGGTCTTCAGGCATCACGAGTTAAATATTTTGTATTATTACTTTCCCTCTCGAACGAACTGCCGGTGTAGTGTCTACCACCACCACAACGCTGCGACTGTGCGTGTGCGTGTCAGGACAAAATTCGAGATCGCGCAAACTCGCTCCCAGCACTTGCAATCATGAGATTGCAGCTGATAAAAAAAGCTTTCTTCTTCTTCAACACGATCAACCATGTAAATTCAATTGGCTTATCGCGGATTTTTTTTTCTTCTATTAATATCCGCGTCGTTACGTGTACGGACCCGACACAACACAAAGAAAGGGGGCGAGAAAAAAAACGCGCCAAGACACACACTCAATAATTGCGTACTATAACGACACTTTCTATCGAATTCACATGCGAAGTACAATGTTTTAAGCAATTTTGTCGCTAATTTTCACGATACCGGCGAGAACATTTCACGATTACATTTCTCGCGCGATATAATTTATACACTGTTCGCAAGTACTAGCCATGCTTGTCGCCGACTACGAGCTGCGCCGAACACGGTGCCGTTTCAAATGAAAATGGCCGACGGAGCGCGCGCGCAAATGTAACCGACAGTTTTTTTCTCTCGTCGTTTTCGTTTTCCTTTTTCTCGCTTAGCTTCCCAGTACCGTGGCGCCATCTATACGTGAGAAGTCAATTTCGAATTTCGACGTTTTGGTTGCCTGAAATTTGAAAATATCTGTAACGACTAAAATTTGATTAACGTTTATTTATTCATTCTTTATGTAGAAAATTTGAATAAAACAATAATCATCTTCATTATTATTGTTACGTTAAATATTTTTGAACACTTTCAGATCACTTTTTAAAAAAACTTACAACAAATTCATTAAAATCATTTAGAAAAAAAACAATTATTTGGCATTATCAAACGGCACATCGTCGTAGAAAAAAGAAGAGAGAAATCAACGTCATCCTTCAAACACTCGATTCGTATATAATAATCTGCACGATTGACTTCCTCGGTTCCGGTTTAGCTTTCGAACTTGCGATATCTCGTAGAATAGCTTCGACCGCCGCTTCCCACTCGCTGTCTTTGATATCGCGATTTTCCACGCCGCTCTTTCGGCGTCGTGGCATCGAGATTACTTGAAACACGCGTCTGTAAAAAAAAATTATTAATTATCAAGATTTATTCTCAATGTTGGTTAAAAGAAAAAAAGAAATTTGTTTGAGATGGATTTTACTTGAGATCATGTTGCAACGCCGACATGTCACCGCCAGCATGTTCACCGAGTTTTCTAAGAGTGTCAGCGAGTGGTCCACTGAGTGATTGTAATTTTTTCCATGAATCCGCATATTGCATGCGCACCAGTTCGATAATTGTACTGGTAAGTGCGAGTCCAATCAGTATGTAACCGGTACAGATTAGCGTGTATTTCGGTTTTGCTAAAAACAATTTTAGATTTTTTCTAATTGAGAAAGAACAAATTAATTAGCTTTCAAAACTCACTAGGAACAACGTCACCGAAGCCAATAGTGGTCATCGTGACAAAGCAAAAGTAAAATGCTTCGAAGAACGTCCATTCGGATTCCCAGCTCATGAACATCCCAGCACCGCAGGCGAGGTATATGAACAACAAAAGCACAGCGCCCAAAGCTCCTACAAGCATATATAGAATTCAATAATTCATATATTTTTTCGTTAAAAAAAGAATATAGGGTGAATGTACCAATTACCGGCACTTTAAGCTGTATATATTTTAAAAAGCTATAATAATAAATAAAATTAGTACCAAACTGTTCAATATGTACAGCAGAACACGTTGAAAAGATTACAAAACCTCAGTAAGGGAAGAAAAGGTCCATTATTCGCGTTTGTTTAATGGCCCGTAATTGGTACTAAGAAAAAATTGAATGTACCACTGTCCGGCCACTTTTATAACCTTCTCAAATAAATATATTTTATATTTTTAAGTACCGGGACAAGTTTCATTGCATTCATCATGTTCCATAGATTAAAAATAAACTATTTTGCATATACATTAGGCAAAGTTTTTTAATCAAATTAAATAAAAGGGGCCGGGGAGTGGGTGGTGGCCGGTAATAGGTACACCCACCCTACTTACCAAGTGTATTTTTCCATGCTTGATTTGTCGGCATCCAGGAGCTCAAGCACGACGGCATTTTCGTGCGAGATTTTTTCGCCAACGCGCTTACACCCTGGGCGAATAATTTGCCGTAATCGGCGATTACAGTCAAGGTCAGTGGTATACCGATCAAAGCGAACAGAATGCAAAATACTCGTCCGGAAATTGTCGTTGGAAACACGTTTCCGTAACCTGCGATCGTTAAAATATTTATTTTTGATTTTAATCTTTTTAAAATAATTCCTTTATAGATTTAAATTGCATTAATGAATAAAAAAAAATACCGATCGTAGTTAAGATTGTACTAGCGAAGAAAACCGCTTGGAGAATACCCCATCGTTCGGCAAAGTAATCTTCATGTTCCTCCTTCATGTAGCAGCCCTCTAAGCAGCCTGCTCTCACGGCAATTTCCAATGATTTCTCGTAAGGTTGTAGATACTTAATTTTCTGTAAATTTAACGTGTATTGCAAGTGTAATTTTTTTTTTACATCGATCGACAAAATTAGAGCTTTACCCATGCCGTTAAGTTTGTTGTATTAATGGTATTGATACTGGACACAAGTATTTCTCTGTGATCTACCAAGTTCTTTTTCAATCCATCTAATTTTTTTTGTTCGGTTGGTACTTCGATTTGACGAAATATCTGCAAAATTATCATTATCGTCATAATCATTTTCATAAAAAAAGATACGATTCCCCGTTCAGTAAGATCAGCTTGTTAAATCAAACATCCGAATTTGTCGAATTCAAGATCGATATCATCATATTGAGTTTCGATGAAAACGCCCGAAATAAAACGTGGATTGATTCGTTAACGTTCTCGCACTTGTTTCCCCGAAATCGTACTATTCGAAATCGTACTAAAAGATACGATTTCCCGTTCAATAAGATCAGCTTGTTAAATCAAACATCCGAATTTGTCGAATTCAAGATCGATATCATCATCTTGAGTTTCGATGAAAACGCCCGAAATAAAACGTGGATTGATTCTTTAACGTTCTCACACTTGATTCCCCGAAATCGTACTTTTCGTACTAATCGTACTATTCGAAATCGTACTATTCGAAATCGTACTAATCGTACTATTCGAAATCGTACTAATTAATCGTACTATTCGAAATCGTACTATTCGAAATCGTACTAATCATACTATTCGAAAACGTACTAATCGTACTATTCGAAATCGTACTAATCGTACTATTCGAAACCGTACTAATCGTACTATTCGAAATCGTACTAATCGTACTATTCGAAATCGTACTAATCGTACTATTCGAAGTCGTACTAATCGTACTATTCGAAATCGTACTAAAAGATACGATTCCCCGTTCCCCGTTCAGTAAGATCAGCTTGTTAAATCAAACATTCGAATTTGTCGAATTCAAGATCGATATCATCATCTTGAGTTTCGATGAAAACGCCCGAAATAAAACGCGGATTGATTCGTTAACGTTCTCGCACTTGATTCCCCGAAATCGTACTATTCGCATATGTACATAAACATGCAGTGTCTGTCGAAGAGATATGTATAACACATATCAACATCGAGCGATTATTTTTGCGATCGACGCGCATGCACTACTCCAATGCCTATTTCCATGCTCTCGTGCGTATACTTCGTAAAGTGGCATCGCGCGATGTTGAGCAAACAAATCTCGCAGGTCGTTAATAAAGTCGTGTCGTCTTGATTGTCTTTCCTCTCGCGTGTTTTTCTTTTTTTTTGTTTTTTTTTTCTACGGTTTTTCAAGCAAAAAACGGTATAATTAAAAATTTCTAAAACTAACATGTTAACGTGGTTTTAACGATCGTCTCGCGAGACAATGGAAAAATGGCATCGAAAAGTCAAAAGAAGATCTCACGTGTATATGGTTGGAGAAAAAATGTTTGGGAAAGAGCGGGTTATAAAGCTAATAATCGGGCAAGTGCCCAGAATATACATTATATCGCCCACGCCACGCACATTTCCGCGGCGACGTGCATGCGAAAATGGCCTTTTCAATAACACCAGTAGCGATTTTAACTGACTCGATTACGACCACGTAAATTCACGCTTTATTCTCCAAGTTTGATATGTGTGTATGGATAACACGTGCTTATACTCAAAGTGCAAGGTTTTCGGGGCGATCATGCTTTTCATTTCACGAGAAGATTTTGTGCGAAATAACCAAACTGCTAATTTCGAATAAAAAGTTAAAGATGTTTTTTTCTTTAATTTTAAGTCGGCGACATTGAGAAATTTAATTACTTTCTGCATAAAAGTTCACTTGAAAAGGCCGAGTAAATATTTATAGCGAAAGATTTTCTGAATGTTTAAACATTAAAAGTTCAACAATTGAGCTTACAAGACACGTATATCGTACAACTGCCGTAAAATCCACGTGCGCCTGAGATCATCATCACGATATAAAACTCAATCATTTAAAGTATTTCGAAAAAAAAAAAAATTCTTTCAATAGATTGTGTAAATAAACGAGCGATGGCCAAATCTAAGAAATGAGCTTTAATATTGTGAAAAGCTTTCGTGGCGAATACACGCCCACGATATTTTCTTTTCTTTTTTTAAAACAACGTGCTTAAAGCTCTCTTCCGCGAGAGAGATAGAGAGAAAGAGAAGAGAGTCGCACAAGCAGAAATAGTATCACGAAGATTCGTCGTTTGGAATATAGTAGTGTTATTTATGCGAAACGAAGAGAGCGAGAGAGTGTGAAGTCGTAGAACTGGGACATGTATAAATATATCATGAGAATGAAAAAAATTCGTTCTTTGTCATTTCTTATTTTCGTAATACGTTGCGCTCGACCGAGACCGCCTGACCGGGATGTTTTTTTTAATAGCGAGATTATTATAAAAATCTAAGGTATACGACTAATTTTTAGTGGTCATCGATCAATCAATACGCTTGTAACTCATTCTAGACTGGAAAATTATTATTTTAAATTTTAAAATTATTTACGAAATTTGTCAAAGTTGTAATTTACGGAAGAAATCCAAAAATTTTAATGATTCATCAAACGTCTGGCGAATAATCTATACTGCTTGAATAAAATTACTTACTATTCCGCCGATAAACGTGTAAATCATCAAAGTTGCCAGTAAACCAATATGCCCAGCGATGGATTTGAGCTTTTTCAAAGTTTCTGGTTCCACGCGTAAGCAACCACCCGGCTTGGCCGTGGTAGTATTGTAACTAGCTTGCATTTTCTCGTTAAAAGACATTGCAAAAAAGTTAAAAAAAAAACAACTTCAGTGAAATATAAAAAAAATGCAAAATCTTCAGTCTCGTCGTCCTCTCCTTTGTTTTCTCATTGTAAAATAATCACAACATCATTATTTTCACAAAACTAATTTTGTTACACATAATTTTTACTACAACTTTATAAGCGAAAAAAAAATGAAAATTAGTAGCTATTGTAAATCCAAAAGAGAACTCATCGTCGATTTCTCAACGAGAAAACGCGAAAAACAAATAAATAAGCGGGTTGATCATCGGCGCGCGATCGAGCAAGTGGTTAACAAGCGACTAGCCAAGATTTTCGAGATGAGGGATCATTCTTCTCTCGCGAGACGAAACGACGAGCAAAATATCTCGCCGACGCATTCAAATCCGCGCCAGCGCAGTCGCACCATCCGCAGTAACAGAGTCATACGAGATACTCTGTTATTCTTTTTATTCTACACTAGTCATTACTATATCGAATAGATGGTTGTTTAAACAATACTCGTTGTATTCGATTATTCTTTATATTTAAATTCTGATAAAATGGACTTCATTGATAAAACGACGACATTCGTTTGACTAGAGTAGTGGTGGGAAGTGGGTGTCGCTCTCTCGGTATAGTCGACGTCACAATCTCCTTTCTCTCTCTCTCTCTCTCGCGATCCGTTGTAGACTCATAAGGTTGGTACGGGCAAGTGGGCCGTGTGCCGTGTATCGTTCGCCTCTTCGAGAGAGAGAGAGAGAGAGAGAGAGAGAGAGAGCAGAGTAGATAGTGCCCATCGCATATAGCGTTGAGCGTTTCCCCGTGATTTTTCGGCTCATTTTTTTTTCACCATCCACTGCCAATACCGTTATGCGTAAGTACACATCCTTCAACTTATTACCCTGACATCTCGCATAGCCTTTGCGCAATTTTATCCACGTTCGCAATTTTCGGAGTAGTGGTCGTAGCTCTCGCTCTCCGGCAGATCGATAATATAGCCAGTAGTAGTAGTAGAAGAGGGCCGAAAATCCGTTGTCGCGTCGTGCGCGTATGTGTCATTTTTAGAATGGGGCGTATTTATTGATGAACTGATATCGCAGACTGTACTGTTCAATTATTGCTGATGCTGCTGCTGCTTGCTTGGCTAATTAGTTACTCTGAGCACACACGTTCGATATGACTTTGGGTTTGTTACTCAATTTTATATTGGTTTTTCGCACGCTCAGGTTTCTCGCCTGCCCTGCTTGATTTTGGCAATTAACTGTTATTTATTTATTTATTTATTTACTCAATGATAAGCAGCAATAAGTGAACGTACACATTATACTTGCGATACTCAATCATCAATTACTTGATTAGTGCTGATTGTCCTCATGTAAAGTTGTGTACAAGACACTTTTATAACATCTTGTTCAATTATTTTGATTCTTCCTAATGTACAGTGATACTACAGGAATAAATACTGAATCAGCAGCTCACAACAGTGAATAAGATTACATCTAATTGGATATATCATTGACAACTAACGTAGAGCTAACAAATCATTACAGGAATACTAGTGTAAAAGCAGGTCATCGCATCCACCAAAATGATTGGTGGTTTGTTTGTCTACAATCACAAGGGAGAAGTCCTTATCTCCCGAGTATATCGTGATGACATTGGCAGGAATGCAGTGGATGCGTTCCGTGTCAATGTCATTCATGCCAGGCAGCAGGTACGCTCACCAGTGACCAACATTGCCAGGACATCATTTTTCCACATCAAGAGGGCCAATATTTGGTTGGCTGCAGTCACCAAGCAGAATGTCAATGCTGCCATGGTCTTTGAATTCCTTCACAAGATCATTGATGTCATGCAGTCTTACTTTGGCAAGGTTTCCGAGGAGAACATCAAGAACAACTTTGTTTTGATTTATGAGCTTCTTGATGGTAATTATTATTCAGATCCTATTCTATTTTGCTTGGTTTTTGGTGCTCGAATGACATTATGACAATTTTTTCAGAAATCCTTGACTTCGGTTACCCTCAGAACTGCGATACTGGAGTTTTGAAGATGTTCATTACGCAACAAGGTGTCAAATCTGGTACAAAGGAAGAACAAGCACAAATAACATCACAAGTTACTGGACAAATTGGCTGGAGAAGGGAAGGTATCAAGTACAGGCGGAATGAGCTCTTCCTTGATGTATTAGAGTATGTTAATTTATTGATGAGTCCTCAAGGACAAGTTCTCAGTGCTCATGTTGCTGGAAAGGTGAGAAATATATTTAACATTATCTTCATCTCAATTCATTGGTACTTTTAACATGAAAATTATTTTATTATTAGGTGGTAATGAAGTCCTACTTGTCTGGTATGCCTGAATGCAAGTTTGGGATCAATGATAAAATTGTAATGGAGGCAAAAGGCATGAAAGGTGGTGGAGGATTAGGAACTGTAGGGGGTGATGATCCGACTGGGGCTCGATCTGGAAAACCGGTTGTTGTCATTGATGATTGCCAATTCCATCAGTGTGTCAAGTTGTCCAAGTTTGAAACAGAACATTCCATTAGTTTTATACCACCCGATGGAGAATTCGAGTTGATGAGGTATGTAATTAAAATTATAATTAATGCAAAACATTAATTTCTTGTAATTTAAAATAAATAAAATTGATGTGCCGTTTTTATATCAACAGGTACCGCACAACGAAAGATATTTCATTGCCTTTCCGCGTGATCCCGTTGGTTCGAGAGGTCGGTCGCACCAAAATGGAAGTCAAAGCCGTGTTGAAGTCAAACTTCAAACCATCTCTGCTGGGCCAGAAGATCGAAGTTCGCGTTCCAACGCCACTGAACACAGCTGGAGTGCAATTGATCTGCTTGAAGGGTAAAGCGAAATACAAGGCCTCTGAAAATGCAATTGTATGGAAGATCAAACGTATGGCTGGCATGAAGGAAACTCAACTTTCTGCTGAAATTGATTTGCTGGAAACTGACACGAAAAAGAAATGGACGCGTCCTCCGATTTCAATGAACTTTGAGGTACCTTTTGCACCATCAGGTTTCAAAGTTCGTTATTTAAAAGTCTTCGAATCGAAGCTGAATTACTCTGATCACGATGTCATTAAATGGGTCAGATATATAGGCCGAAGTGGTCTCTACGAGACAAGATGCTAAAATACTCCGATTAATTCGTTAATAGTAAGCGAGTAATCTCAATGAATTTCAAAGAATTATGGTTTTGTTATCGATTGTGCAAACTCACGTAAAATCACCCGGAGTTGCTGTATCTTAATCAGCAAAAAAGAGAATAACCGCTTAACACTGATGCCATAAAAGATATAGCACACTTGTCTTTCGATAGTTTCAGCTTCATTTGCGCGGTAATAACGTTGCTAAAAACAAAAGAAATATATAGCTTTCTTGAAGATTAATTGGAGATTTGCCAAGCCAGCTTAGTATTGAAAATGTTACCTCGGTAGCTTTTGAGTTGACAATATTTTTCAAAGATCGAGTGTGAAAAAGAAAACTGAGTAGATTTTTCAATACAAGGGTGTCTGGTAAGTGTGACTCTTGTGTAAAGTGGAGGATGAGTCTCTTGTCTCTTAAGCATCATTGTTCGGCCCATTGTTGACCTTATAATTGACATCGCCTCGTTCATTGACACAAATTTCATGACAATTGCGTGATTATGTAGACTATTACGAGTACCAAACATACACACACAAACAAGTACCAAACATTGTGGTAAGAATACGTCGTTAATGGGTAATATACTTTGTTCGAATTTTATCGAGTAAAACAGATTTGTGGCTTTTGTCTGTATATCTCAAAGTCATTATAATGTATGTTGAAATACATGTGCAAATGATACAAAGATCTTATTTATTCGCAATCGAGTATTGTAGCAAAACCTTCAAGATTATGAGTATGGATTATAATTTTAAAACGATTTTTAGATAGAATCGTGAAAGATGTTAAATATTAAGGAATTGAATGAATTTGAAACAAGTATATATATATTGATCAAATAATAATCGTAAAATTCATTGCAATCACTGAATATATATTGGCTTGATCATGGATTGAGATTACATATCTGATAGTATTTAGAAACGTGATATGCATTCATTTTCTGAAATTAATTTTTTTCATTTTATATTATTTTTATTGTATCTATGTAATTAATGAAGTTGATGGTTAAATAAAACTGTAAAATACTGACTAATTGATGAACTTGTTACTAATTATTTTGATAAGTGAGAAAATTAATGTCTCGCCACTATGACTTCGCAATCGAAATGGTTTTACAGATTATAAAATTTTAAAATAATGTTAGGGGTTCGACATTTCACAGTGAACCTCATAAATAAATTTTAATTCTGCGCTGAATTAAATTTCTCTTGGACGCCATTTTTAATTTGATTGCTATGAAGACTACCAGCTAAAGTGTTTTCTTTTTATTGGTGAGGAAGGTTTGGACTGATGATGAAATTAAGTTTTATAAAATATATTAAATCATGGTATAGTAAATTTCGCCCTTCGAAAACTGTTATGCTGTTCCGATGTTGTTGGCATTTCTGTTATTTCTCAGAGTATCTCCATTCTTTTTGAAAAATGGAGGGCTCCATTTATCCTTATGAGGTCCTACCTCGCCTCTTAAGGGGAAATAGAGCTTTATAGGAAGAAGATAGGTCATGTTTGGCGACGCTTAGCGTTTGATGTCGCTTCGTCAGTTAGTTTAACTACCAAAAAAAAAAATTACAAATAATTTATAATAAAAAATATCATTGAAAACTGTTTAACATCGGTACTTCTACAGTTTTTGTACGATAGTACGATAGAAAAATACTCGTAGTATTTGTATATTTGCGCCCCGATTTAATTAGTAATAGGATCATTATTTCAATGGTAAGTTGAGAAATTTTATATAATTCTTGTATACACGGTGTTGGCCTCAATTATTTTTATCCACTTTCAAATTTTTATTAGTCATCTCTAACAAAAATTTGAAAATGAAAAATATTTACATGGTAAAAAAAATTGATGCAGCCATTTATAAAGGAAAAAATTAATATGTTACTAGTCGTTGGCATCGCGCGCGTTTTAGTTTATTTTAATTTCTTTATATTGTTTTTTTTTCCTTTTTGGATCATATTAAAAAATATCCTTATTTCACAAAAGTACGAACTGCAATCAAGTTAAATTTTCTTCACTCCTCTGTACCCAAATATAATTCCACACCTTGTGAAAAAAAGCGCGCAAAAAAAAAAACCACGAAATTTCTAGCTGACCGACTAAATCGTGACTTGATCTACTGCGAGGAGCGCAGCGCAGCGCTGCACCCTCCTCCCCCATCTGTGTGTGTCAGTAGTAAAAGTCGAAGTATAATCAGTCAAAGGCATGCGTGTTCAGCGCCCATTCAACAAATCTCGCGCTCCTCGCATCGGGTTGCGCGCGCGCGCTCGTGAAAGTAGTCTTCTGCTAGGGCGCATGCGGCCACGTCGCCGCCTGTGTGTATGCGTGTTGGCTTTTGGTTGTGCTTTCGTCGGTTTCCCGATATATATTTGTGTGCCTCCTCGGCAACGACCCAAACCATCGTTCCTTTATCGCAAATTGTCGTGGCGACGACGATAAAAAAAGGTGCATCCACGTCCAGTCAACATGACGAGCAGACGGAAAAGTCGAAAAAACGTGAGTTCCTTAACTTTAATTCGATTATTCGTAGTGTCAAGCCGTACGAGAGTCATGCAGGTTGCTTTGAGCGAGCGAGTCTCTCGTATATATACACACACACAACACAGAGAGAGAGAGAGAGAGAGATTGACTTGGCCGTATGCCGAGGAGGCGCATGCGCCTCCATGCGGAGCCACGCTAACCTGAAGAAGAAGAAGAGAGATTGACTTTAGCTCAAGTACAAGTCGCGAGAGGTCGCTTTCGCGTAGAGAGGAGTGTCGAAGAGAGAGAAGGCGCAGGTATGTGCGATATATCAGTGCGTGAGCGGAATCCGCGACGGACGGCAGGCGACAGCGACAGAGAGAGAGAGAGAGAAATTATTAAAAAGAGAGGAGAGAAAAACGAGTTTCAAAGTGGATATGGCTCCGCTTCGACGATGCTGCTGCAGTCGATACACCAACAACAGCTCACGACATCATGGACGAGCTAAGCATCTTGCCAGGGACTGATGATTAAAACGTGTGTGTTATATATGCACCTACCTACCCCTTATTGCTCTCTCTATATATTCTCTCTGTACTTATCACTCACACTAATTCACACCTCTTACTGCCTCTCGCTCTCTGTATTTGATGTTTTCCGTTCTCGATGTTGCTCTTGTTTTCTCTCTATCTATGTGTGCTCTCCTCCCATCCTCATCATCATCATCATCATCATCCTCATTGTCGTTGTATCCAAAGGGGGTGAGTTGGCACAACGGCGAGCAAGTCAAGGCTATCTTTTCTTTCTTTTTTTTTCTCACTTATTGCCTTTGCTCGTCCCGTTGTGCGAAAAAGGGTGTTTATGTAAGGTATCTTTTGCTCATATACGTAAACTCATTTTAGTGTATTATTAAATTATGATTTGACGACTGGGTGTTTTTCTCTGTTTGTGTGTGCGAGTGTGTGTCGATGTAACAATCTCGATGTGTTTTTCCGCTTGAGCTACTTTTCCTCCCAATCATTTTTCTCCCCTCATCCGCCTTTGTAACACAAACGAAAAAAAGCCAATCCATTGAACGAATATTCTGAAAAAAAAATTTGGCTGTCAATATCACACGATTCACTTGTATTTTTGTTTGTTTTTGTTTTCGACAGCTATTTCTCACCCTTCATGTTTTATTAATAGAGCCATTCGCCGATAGCAATCTCTCCGACATCATCATCATCGTCATCATCATCATCATCATCATCCCTCCGAATCCTTTGTAATGTCCGCGCGTCTAACGCAAAAGGGGCGAATTGGGTCAATTTGCTATAGCCCAATTGTTCACAGTGCGTTAAACGTGCAATCGTCCTCTCTCTCTCTCTCTCTCTCTCTCTCTCTCTCTCTCTCTCTCTCTCTCTCTCTTTTTTTATTTCTTCCTTTCGAGTTTTCGAATGGCTCACTCACTCTGAACGTTGATGTTATATACCTTTTTGTTAGCACAAACACACATACATACATATACATCTAGATGTTTTTTTTTCATGTACAGAACGATGAGTTGTTAAGTATATTATTATTACCTTCTAGAATAGTCATTAACTGCGTAATATAATTGTAATCTTTTTATTTTCTTCACTCTCTCTCGCTGTAAAAAATCGATATCTGTGTGTTCAATGTTATCATTTGTAAACAAAAAAATATAAACATTCCCTCACTAACTCTCGTACTTATTAACCATAAACCCTATATATGTATATCCGCCTTATATATTTGATGTATCATATCATAACGAAAGTTTTTATTACAATGTACTCATAGATGTTGCGTAGAACGTAGATGTTTCGCCCTCGTAGTTGAAAATAAAATTAAAATCGAAAAATCAACCTGTAAATTAGTCTCGTAAAATTCGCATGCGTCGTGGGTTTTTGCCTACGCGCAAAGTTGGTTTTTTTTTTCGTTAGTTAGTTACCTTATCGCGAGGACAATTTATGTGTGTGTGTGTGTGTATGTGTGTGTGTGTGTGTGTGTGCAAGCGGCGCAACGGACGATCCCATCGCGTAGTTCCTGTTCTGCGGCCCCGCGAGCTCTGCTGCTGTCTATATGTGTGTATATATGTGTTGCTGCTCGTGCTGCGACTATTTTTGGATCACGACTATGCGCTTATGGCTTTTTTCTTCTGCCGGGGGAATTTAAAAAAAGAACTAAAAGCCCTTCGGATAACAAAAGCCTTACGGATCGATTAGTTTTTTTAACGCGTGTCTGTGTTTCATCGTTCTCTTCATCTATTTTCTTTTTTTAAGACGTGAATAATCTTATTACGTATGCGTACGGTTATATTACACGTGTTTGGAAATGTTTATATCCATTAAGAGAGATATATTTGGAGATTCTTGCGAAACCACGCCGAAAAAAAAGAAGAGATTTCAGGACGTTGAAATTTTAATTGTGACGAGCTCTTCGCGTTTAAATTATTCCTTCTCTGCGCGTGACATTGCAATTTTATAATTACGTCATCGGAACGTACACACAGTGTGGTCGAGTATTTTCATTTAACGGCATCATCTGCTTTCATTAACATTGAGCGATATGTGTTTGTGTATGTGCAACCTTGCAAATGACGCTTGCAAAATTCATGACATGCTAATGTAATTATATTTCAAGTGGAGAGAAAATAAATAAAAAAATAATTAATTAACAACAGCTTTTGATCGTAACATTATTGCTGTTGGCAAAGCGATGAAATGAAATGCAATGACATTTTTCACTGTGCGCGCGCGGGGGAGGAAAAAAAAAAGGAGGTCGTCAGAGTCGGAGAGGAAAAACAAGCCAGTATATACAGCCAGCTGCAATAAAATGTAGATTTTTGAAAAGACAAGCGTATCTTGTTTCGAAGCTTATAGCTCAGGTGAAATGACAAGTCGCTTTAACAGTTTGTTTTCCGTCGCTCTTTTATTTTTTTATCTGGCTGCTTCTCTGTTACTATTGGATCTTCCAGTTTCGTCGTTTGGCTCTCCGTGTTTTTGTTTGTGCCACCACCTGTTAAAAGATCGAACGAAAACCTCGTCTTTTTTTTTTCGTTCGTTGTTGATTTTCCGTTAATCGCAGTCGGGAAATTCATTCTTTTTTTTTTCATTCAAAATCGATTTCGTGTCATGCGCGCTTGCGAGCAAATAACGTCGGGGACGAGCGCAGCGTGAAATTGATAACGTCACTCGTTAACAAAAGCGATATGTAGTTACCTTGTCGAGCGGCGCCACCGCTAATTATTCCGCGACCAAAACCCTCCCACTCACCCCCTCCCTCATCGTTTTATCCGAGTTCGTTCGCTCTTAATGACGTTTTCGAACCAGCCAGAGCTGATAACGTTTAATTTAACGCTTCTTTGATTCTTTCAACCCCCCCTACCTTTATTATTCGTACTTGATCCTTTTTCTTTGGATATAGAGGAAGGAAAGAAAGAGAAAAAGTCGATGAAGGATGTCTTTACTTTGGTTTGCCGAGCAAACATCGCTCTTAGCCAATTACTTGTCAAACGTCTAATGAGATTTTTCAATGTTTCCGTTTGTCGCTAACGTATATAGCAATTTCGCGACGCAAAACTTGAAAATCCCCCTCCCCTAGGGTCACTTTCAATTTTTTTTTATTTTTAACTCGAAATGATTAGTTTGCAAGAAAAAAGGGTATGCAAATATAGTGAATTTTACTTTAACGCACTTTTTTACAAAGTCTCGTAAAAACCTTCGTGGGAGATTCTGAAATAAAAGTTTCAATTTACCAAGTAATATTCAAGCAAGTTTTAATTAAATTCGGTCCATTTTCATCCCTCATCAATGCTTGGGGAAAAAGCCGTATTAAATTTTTTCTATGGACTTGCTAAACCAATTTTTCAAATTAAATTTTAATTAAAATTTCCTCTGCGTCTTCGGTATTGACACTTTTTATCGCGTTCGCGTTTATATATTTACTCAAAGACACGCACATTTAATAAATTAAAAAAAAAAGTCTTTTCCCAACCAGATTATCACACTCTCGTTAATGCTACCCAACCCCAAAAAAAAAATCTTGAGAAAAAAAAAAATGAAATTTCATCATACCCGCACAATAAGAAAGCTCGCGACACGCTCGCGCGAGCGCAGGGGTATAAAGCGAGAGAAAAAAGAAAGGAAAGAAGAACAACAAGATAAGCCGCGAAGCCTTGCAAAAAACAAAAGCGTCGTCGCGCCTGGAAATTCAATGGCACGCTGGCCCCCTTTCTTTTCCCAACACCTGCACAGTACACCTTCGTTGCTGTTTTTTTTTTTCATTCGGTTCTCGATAAGAGAACCATCGTCTCCAGTTAAGCATCTTAAAGAATCGCCTCAATCAAACGTTCGAGTCGCAGTGCAAGCAAAGCCTCGGTTTTAATCCTTATAGGCTTGTCGAAGAAACCCCGAAGCACGTAGGTACGCGTCTTAAAGAATTCCCTCTCTCTCTCTCTCCTTTTTTTTGCACAAATTGCAATTTCACATGCGAAGGTTGAGAGAGAGAGAGGGTGGGAGTTTGCAGATCAGCGATCAATCAAGCTTTAACGCGTATAATGAAGTCGGGTTACACGCAGCTCGCGGACCTCTAATAATGATAATTTGCATTTGAAATGGATAGTAGTAGGGTGGGTGGGTGGGCGTGTGTGTATAGAAAATAGGGCGGAACAATCGGCGGAACAATTGTCGAAAATACATCGGGGCCATTCGTGGGGGGGGGGGGAGGAGGGGTGGGGACTATATACGTACTCGTGTGCACATGCAACACACAACACACGCGGACGAAACGAACGAACGGACGGACGCGAAGAGAGAGTTTATGCCGTGCGAGATCCACGTCACGAGCTTTCGTGACTCGGCCTAATGGATTGATCAAACAGTCTGGCTTTTATATATATATATATACACTACACGTATATGTATATATATGTACACACGCGATACGAGAGGAAAGCTATAAGCTCAAGGGACCGTGAGGTGTTGATAAAAAAAAAACGATGCATGTGCGTGCTGCTGTTGCCGCTGCAACGAAAGTCAGCTGCACAAGAATCGACTTTTCGCTTCGACTCACTTGTCAAAGCTCTCCTTCTCACTTGTGTGTACTTTAGCTATGCTCAAGCGGCGACAAACACTGTTCAAGCTGAGCATACTTCTTTGAATAATTAATCCGATGTTAAGTAGCTTTCGTTGCTTTTTATTTCTCTCGCGCGCGCGAGAAAGAAAAAAATCTTCACACATATAGTGTCCACGTCTTACTTCTTTAATGTCACAAACGCGCGTTTAATTAACCGTATACCGAAAGTCAGAAATAGAATTTCTTTTTTTCCTCGGGGGAAGTGTCACGAAACTTCAGTTTCTCTTTCGAGCGAGGAGAAAGTTTTTTTGTCGGGGTGTTCTCATTATATCGACAAACTTTGTATTTTTTCGATACACGAGATTGAGAGCAAACGTCGAGAAAGAGCGGAATCGAATCTAACAAAAAGCGACGGTATAACGAGGACGTCGATACGAAGAAAGACGATATGCGATTACGTATTTAAAATCAGCAATATCCGCGCGCGTTGGACAATTAGCCCAGGTATCGTTTGCAATGGGTAACAGAGGAAATATGGACGAGCTGTTATATATGATTGGAGCAAGCTGACGGGTCAATTAACACTTTGTGGACACGTACACTGTTATTAATCAATTACCTAATTAACGACGACAGGTCATCAAGTCTGACGTCGAGAGGGTTGGTTGTATCGCGAACATCTCGAGAAAACGAGCATTTGCAATTTTATGTTGCAGCTCTCATTAGGATTGAGAGAGAGAGAGAGAAAGGCCGAATATGCGAAGAGGGAAAATCGCTGGTGCGTGCAACAATTTCCGCTCAGTGCTGGCTCGTGCCAAGCGCCGTTCTCTCTCTCTCTCTCTCTCTCTCTCTCTCTCTCTCTCTCTCTGCGAGCTTGATCAATTTTTCAGTTTCTCTCTCTCTCTCTCTGTTCGTATGTACGTTCGTTCGTCCGTGTATGTGTGTGTGTTTGTATCACGAGCTCTTTCGTGTTTCTCCCGGGCCATTCGTTCACCTTGCGGCCTGATTTATCGGGGAAAACTTGGCGATTAAATCTTTTTTACTATTGCTCTCCACCTCCCAGCATACACCCTCACATACGAATAATCGAGCTTCAAAGCAATTATTCCTTCCCACCGCGCGATACCCCCAACGCGTTATATGGCGCGTCCCTAAAGTTTTATGTCTCACTATTTTTTTTTTTGCAAAACTTTTCTATGCTTTGTTTCGCTTTTTCACGCACGAGTTGATCGATGTCTTCTGGTTTTTGAAATACGTGGCCTTCATTTTATTTTTGCTGTGTTTGTTTGATTTTAGCGAGTGAAGTTTAAGGACATTTCGTAACTCGGTTATTCAATTTACCAGCGAGCATTTCGATCAACTCTAATCACTCAAACAAAATTGGCATAGTTACAGCATTCTTCGCGCATCTCGCGGCGCATTCTTCCAATGTTACACATATCACCAACAATTGCAAATGCCCGCGAATTGGATAAAAACGAGTAATCGAGTATAAGCTTTTCAATAATATTTTTTACTTTGCGAAATGAATTTTTCAAGAAGAATTTCTCGTTATTTCCTGTAGAACGGCAAGTTTCTCTCGGAAAAGAGGATTTCATTTTAATTGGATGAAACGAAGCGTCTTCTTCTTCTTTTTTACCTCGTCGACATTTCTTTTGTGGTCCGAGTCAAAGTGAATAAAATTGTCAGGATATACGTTGATTTTAATCAATATCAAGTCGTCGAAGATGCTGCATATGTATACATATTCCTAAAAAAATAAGAGTAGATCCTTAAGACTTGTTCTCATGTGTGGATAATGACTGCCGTCTCGAATTCTTTCACGTTCGAGTTTTTAACGTATTCTAATACTATGTAGAATCGAAACACCAATTTTCTTTGAAATCATTCTTTACGTTCCGAAGTTAAGTCACTAAGTTGCTGTTCTCATGCAACAATCAAACATAATGTGCCAATTTTAAATCTTCATAAAAAAAAGCTTTTTCTGCAACAATTGCAGCTCGGAAAAGTTGATGTTTTCCTTCAGTATCATTAAATCATGACTGGGAAGGAAAAGAAAAGCAGGCCAGTTTTCCGAGGCATATCGTGAAAAATCGCCAGTAAAGATGTTAATCTTCTGCGCGAGGGTTAAAGCTCAGCTGGTTCCTGTTTGGCAAGGCGAGCTTGCCAAGAGTATCCCTTTCGATATCCGGCATCTCAAATGAGCAAGAAAACCCGTAAAAGTACGCACGCCCGATAAAATTCCGAATCGTCTAATTACCGATGACGAAAAAAAAGAAAAAAAAAACAGGATTTTTCCTCCCTCCCCCTCAAGGATATACAAAGTAGAGCGCGAACGCGCAAACACACAAAGCTCTGTGTTCTTCTATAAATAGCTGGGGAAACAGCACTAATGTTGACGCGACGTCTAAAATTCACGCGTGTTGTCTTTGTGCGTTTGGCTTTCGCACACATACACACACGAAATAGAGAGAAAGAAAGAGGGAACGAGGGCTATAATTCTGTATAAGAAAGTAATACATTGAGAGAGTTACGGATGCGACGGGATATCGCGTTACTCGAGCGGTATATAGAAACTACTTTACATTTGCATTTAGATGGATGGATTTCTCTCCCCGCGTGTAAGTAAGAGCACCGTCGCCGCGCGATCGAGTTCGATCTGTTTTCAAATTCATTCTCTCTCTCTATCCGCGAGGAAAAAAAAAATATGTGAGACAATTTTTTTTCTTTTTTTCTTTTTTTTTTTTGAGGGGATGTAGGTCGTGGTCTCAAAGGCCGAATTCGTCGCCCTTTGCCGTTTGCTCTCGCGAGCGCGCGAGCGGGTGCATTTTTGATGAGTGACTCGGCTGCAAATGCCCAAGCTATTTCTGTCGTGCTAGACATATCCACCGACGACTCAGACACGCCGATAGGTCTCGGTCGATGTGCTTGCTACTACTGCTTGTCGCGTATACCTTTCAGGTTCACGAGTTTGTGAATTATTTGATGATATGTTTTGATTTTCGATCTGTTAGTGTGTTGTATTGCTATTTTTTTTTAACTTCGTATGGAAAGGTATGTTTTTTTTCGTGGCTTGCACAGAGTGTTGAGAGACATTTTTTATCATTTTCATTGCGAGCCGGTAGAGGGATGCTGTTCAAGATTTTTTGCAAAGTAATTTTGTTTCAAATTCAATACTTTAAAGAAATGAATATAGTGAATAATCGGTTTAACTTTTCAAATTTTTATTCCAACGAATTCTTGAAGGGTAATACTTGATCATTTTCCAATAAATTTCTGACAAACAATTCTAATCTTTCGAATCATCATCGATTATATAATGTGCGATTCTGATTGACTCAAATGAATGCACGATTAGATTACATTCATCGATGTGGTGCATCTGACATTAACTGTGAAATTTGTAATCTGGAATGTGCGCGGATAACTAAATTCACGCTAATTTGTATCAATATTAAAAAAATAGCAATAATTACCGAATAAAATGTTATAATTTTTTCAAAATATTTTTATACACGATAATAAACGTCAAGGTACGATAGCTTTGAAAATTACGAAAAAAAATTAAAAAAAATATTGTAACGCGAGTTCCGATTGGCCGTAGGCTCGTGTAATGTTTACGATCGTGGAGTTCGTTAGCTCTTTGGTGGCGCCTGGCGCTGTACGTTGCCCACACAGACACACGTACACACACATACACACACGTGGTCTTCTGCCGAAAATAAGACTCACCGGTTTTCCCCTCCCTCCGTTCGTTTTCAAACGGCCGGACCACGTTTTATTATTAGTGGGCGCTTCGCGCGGCCCCGCAATTCGCTCTAATTTTAGACAATTTTTCCAAGAGATAGCCGTGTCCGCCAAATTAGGCTAATGGCTAGCTTGGCTCTCTCTCTCTCTCTCTCTCTCTCTCTCTCTCTCTCTCTCTCTCTCTCTCTTTCTCTCTTCTGTCGTGCTGGAAATTTTTCATCCAAAAAGGGCTATACACTGTCAAAGGATATTTCACTTTCCCTCATTTTTTTTTGGCTCTTCATGTATATTAAACAACAAAGTAGGGAATTTTTTCAAAGAAGCGCGCGTTCGAGGCCAGATAATGAATTTTATTTTTGCCAGCAACGTGGTAACCCTCCCCCCGGGAACAAGTTGCATGCAAATCGTACGCGTGCTTGGAATTTTAATTGTATCGGAAATATGTGTCATGTTGGCTTTTTTTTGCGAAAAAAATAGAGGTTGTAAATAGAGGCGCGAGCGCGAGTTGGTTAAATGGATTTTTTAATTATGCAGAATAGCAATTTATGCGCATTTTTTTTTGTTGCTTGTTTTTTTTTCTTCGCTTACTTTCAGAGTCATTCGTTATTTTTAATGATTACCAAGGCGCAATTTTTTCATTAGGCGCCGCTTGTTTGCTCCTCGCGATGGCTATTTATAAACAAACAATTCGCGGCGAAGAGATTGCCATTTTGCGCGTGCGGAATTACACAGAGTTGCGCGGAAAAGATTCTTTGATAATTTGCATCTTTAAATGTTATTTTCGAACGAGCGAGCGAGCGGTTGTATCAAATTGGAATGCCAGCAGCGATATTATGCGGAATAACATGCGTGTTTATTCCACAAATAACTTTTCTTCTTCCATTTTTTTTTTCATTTAGCGTAACGCCGAGAGAATATTTAACCGTGGAATAATATTGCGTGGAAAGGAAATTATTTCCGCGTATTGATTGTAATGCACATCATTTGTATAAATGAATTGTATTATCCGCCCATTCATTCTTCGAAAGCGATTGAATTGAAATTATTCGCTCTCGTATTTTCATTATTCAACGTGTATATTTTCGTGGCTTCTTAGCTTCTCGTTCGCGCGCATAATTCATTCTATATAATAAAGTGAAAATAAAATTCGGCAAATCAAAACACATCAAAGGTAATGTTTCATCGAAATAAACCTCGCCAACGCAAAAGAGCAGCGGTGTTTTATAAAAAGAGCCGTCGGTCGTGTACGAAGCAAACTGGCATCGCTTCAGAGAAACAGAAAGAGAGAGAGATACTTTTGCGAGTTGTGAACAAGCGTCGCGAAAGACGTGTGCCACACTATACAAACACACAAAGAACAGATCCAATGCATCATCAAGTCGACGTATAATCAACAATTGCCAAGCTCGATGAAATACCAGCGATTCTCTAACTCGTGCGTTTTATTTATAATCGTGTGACGTTCATTAACTCGACGCCACTCGAAAAGCCACTTTTTTGTTTTGTTTCTTTTTTCTTTTCGCGGCCAAACAACGAACCACCTGCGTCCCGCTCATCTCCAGAAATTAATACGTCACTCTAAAAAAAGCCTTGGCAACCGGTCAAAGAGCGCGAGCATCAAAAGAGATAGACACTAAAAAAAAAAAAGGCTAAAGTCCGAATACTACGTCGAGTGGGTATAAGGGAAACGGAGAAACAAGGGCTTCCAAACGTATAAATATTTATTTGCTCGGAGATCTTTCGTTTGATTTTTTTTTCGGGAATGCGAGGGGCATGTGTGGAGATGTAATACTTGTCGAGCGTGATTGGAAAGGGATTTTTTTTCCCAACCCCTCCTCGCGCGTCGTGCGGTCGTTCGGAGAAGCGTGGAATTTTTTTTCCTTTTTTTTGTGATTTGGATAGATTGGATGAATACCATTGAATCTCGTTTGATTTGAATATTGCTTTTTGAATTTGAGATGTGTATGCGTGTTCGCGTGATGGGTTTGTAAATTTTTTTCAAGTAGATGATGTGATACTAAATTAATCGTTAGAGCTTGTAAAAAAAAACGTGAAATGGGAGAAATGGTACTGGTTGAGTTGATAGACGCTAGATGGATGCCATTGAAAACATTGACAATACTTTATAGGGTTAGTCATTTCTAGATAATAAAGTGTTATTGATGATAGAGATTTATGTAACTTTGTTTTTGATCTTGGAATTAACAAATTCCGTCTAATCTGATAACTTTTCTTATTAGATACGATAAAAGCACAAAAATACACGATTGATCCAAGCCCGTAGAGATAAAAGTATATTCGTGAAAATAGTATATCTCGCAAAGCGCGCACGTTCCAACAATCTCGATCGAGAGAGAGAGGAAAAAGAAATCAGTCTCGTCATATCGCGAGCGTATCACCGATCGCACCTGAGCGCAGCGAAATTTGTCTAAAAGAGTATCTTTTTCTTTATTTATTTTTTTTTCTTTTTGACATCTCGGGATATATAGAATCCTTAAAAATCGGCGGCGTCATTGCCAAGCTCTAGCATCCGCACTTTTTTTTTCTTTATCGTCTTTCACTCTCTCAAAGAGAGAGACGACGACGACTGTGCAATTGGCGTCGTTCGATTTTTCGCTAGCCTTCCTTTCTCTCTCTCTCTCTCATTCCTTTTTGTTTCGTCTATACATATATATCGCGTCGCCGGCGGAGAGTCGCACGTGAGCCGCATCGAAATACACTTGGGGCGGCCTGCTAGTCAGCAGAATTTTCCAGCCGTAGGCTCCACTCCAGTTTTCAACGATTGACTTTTTCTCACTTGCAGACAGACAGACGACTGCCGCGCGAGAGGCAAAGAGAGAATCAGGCAGGCAGAGAGAGATAGAGGAGGATAATGGCGTGCAATTATAAAAGCTTCGTAGCAGACTTTGGAGATTTATTTCACGGTCGCGTATTGATTTTCCTGCAAGTCTCTCTCTCTCGCGAGCTTGCAGAGTGGCACATATGTGTGTATGTGTGCGAGAGAGCGAGTGAGTTGAGCGGCAGAGTAGAGCGGCCCGTTAACGAGTTGTGAAGTATGAGTTTGCTTAATGGCTCGCTTTATTTTTAGCCTCGGGCTTCTCTCTTTTTAGTCGACTGATGAGGAGAGAGAGAGAGAGAGAGGGAGCACGTTAATTACGAATTGAGGTGATGGAGGAATCTTCTTTTTGATTTTACGCTTACCTTTTACACTTCAAAAATCCACTGACCACTGGGTTATACACTTTTATAACTGCTGCATGACGTTTATACCTCGGCAATATTTCAGTTTCGCGCGAGCTCCGAGGCAACGTCTAATAATCATTTGTTCGTCAGACTGCCAACGTATCGCGCAAACTGTTGTTGAAATTGTTTGGCATGCGAATTTTCGCGCGAAATACTAGACGGAATGATAATTGCACGAAAATGGATTTTTTGAAAGATTACTTTTTGGATTTGAAAATGAAAATCTTTAGAATTTTGGGTTGACGGTGAGATCAGCTTTTCGAGAAAAGAAAATTGTGGAACGTACGTCGGAGAATAGGGGTATTCTTGTTTTCCGAGAATCAAAATTTTAAATAGGCCAAAAATGATCTTGGCAACGCTCAGCGTGATCGTCTTTCGCTTGTCCAATCACTTGCCTGATTTCTGTCAACTTGTCTCGAGTTGACGACAAACTTTATACTGTTAGGGAAAATTTTGTTGCGTGTCTTTTAAACATTTTATTTCTTTTGACTGCTTGATAATTCGAAAAAGATGGATAGTCTGCGACATTGCATTTCTCACCAAACATAGTATATATTGAAGCGCTTTGAAATTTGAAAAATTTGAAATATTATTTTTGTCGCTAGATGGACTCTGAAAATGAATTTTTAATGTACACCACAAACTTGTTTTCAAAAGATACATTAACATTTGTTGGAATCGTTTATTACAAGTATTTGAAAAAGTAAAACCTAAAGTTATTCTACAGGCCTCGCAATGATTCGGAACCTAAATAAAAATTTCAAAACTCCTCTATCCCCAAAAAAGAATCATACCATAATAATCAAAATCCTTCTCTTTCATCTTTGTTCCAGAGCACAGAGTCGCGCGGATGGCAGTGACTGAGCTGCCAGCCCAGTGAACGAGAAAGTGGGGGAAAATCGTTCACTTTGTTCGTTATCGTTTACCAACGCGTCGCAAAATCGCGCGCGCGCGTGCGAAAAGCAAAAAAGTGCGTGGAAAGAGGAAAAAAAAAAGTGATATCTCGATAATAATATGAGGCAAGTGGTGGTACTGGAGCCGGCGGGTAGCGTGCTAGTGATACGCCAGCAGACGAGTTGCTGCAACGCAACGCAAAACACCACAGTTGGGCATCATCATCATCATCATCATCATCAGGCTGCCCTTGTGCCTCGCAATGCACTCAGCGCCGTTCAGGCGGTGACGGCGACGGCTACTGCTGCCGACCACAATCAGAACAGGATCGTCGTCGTGCGATCTTCCGTCACGGTTAGTAGTATCTTGTAACTCTCTATCTCCCCTTCCCGCGATCGTGCTGCTGAGCTTGTTGTCGCGCATATTGGATCGCGCGAGAGAGATAGGCTATACGGCTACGTGCGTCCCCGCGTGTGTTGTCCCCGTGTATGCGCTCGGGGTGTCTTGCGGTCGAGAGCTGTGTTAATCATCGAGCAATAATCGATTGATATAATCTTATCAGTTTCCATTAGAATTTCCATCGACACTTACGAAAATTATGCTATAGTTTCTCGTAGAGTTAGCTTGTTTTTCCACTCGTTAAATTCAAAGTAGTCGTGTGTAGTATGATGCCAAAACTTGGAAAAAAAATAGTGTGTTGAATTTTCACATTTTACGTACCACGCGTTTTATTTTACGCTCGGATAACGCGCAACGAACAAACGCTCAACGCTTTAGAATTCTCTCGTGACATTGTCCAACATTAAAGAAAAAAAAAAAAAGAATTTTTTTTTCCTGTACATTACGAGCAACGCGCGTAAGGTTAGACCAAGAAAGACTACTCGGCATTCAAATTACTTCTCTCGGAAAAGCGTCAAAGCGAATGAGAATAAATCGCAGCTACGAACGACAAACTCGCACTCGCGCAAAACAATTATCTCTCTCTAGCTGGCTATGAATTCTAGGCCACACGTTTTTACCCTCGTTGTCGTCGTCATCTCCCGAAACAACACTACTATATACGGATAAACTTGAAAACTTCGCGCGTATATATAATTCGCAAAATTTCGGGGTTGGAGAATCTCTCGCGCGCGACCCAGTTTTCCGGTATATAGTAGTACCTCATGCATATTCGCAAATACACACACACACACATACGATGAAGGGGGCGTGTGTATGTGTATATATAGGCGCATAACGAGCCCCTTGCTACTATATACAGGCAGATGGAGGGTAAAGCCTCTTGCACTCGCGGGGTTGGCGCGTCAAATCGTATTAGCTAATTGACGTTGCGCAATTGCTATGTGCGTACGTGTATATAGGCTAGCAGTACGGAGGTCAGCGGCAACGGCAACGAGCAGCAGCAGCAGCAACGTCGAACGACCAACGACGTCAAGAAGGAAGAGGCCGTTGATCGGCCGAGTAAAGACGCCGATTCTGATGTTGCTGTTGATGATAATGCCGTGAACGGTGAGTTTTTTTTCTTTTCTTTACATTATGAATTTTTCATTATTTATGGCATTGTAAGAACTGGAAAAGCGAGGGAAAAATTCAGTTTATCAACATATTTTTCAAAAATCAATTTTTCATTGACTGTAAAAAATCGAACGACGAAAAGATAATTCCGACCGAGAAAAAATGGAATCGCGTTGAAACCAAATCAGAAATCAATTATCGCAGCGACCCTCTCACATTTACAAGTTCATAAATCACGCAGTAAACAGAGAGGCAGCTTTTGGGAGGGCGGGTGGGTGATCAGTGATTTTTAAATATAAAGCATACAGAGTTCGAAAGTATATACATATATCCCCTCAAAAACTCACTCGTAAATTCAACAAAGCATTTTTGGCGTTGCCACAATTTACGACTTCAAAATACACACTTGCCTGCGCTAATTCCCTCTTTCCCTCTTCCCCCCAAAAAAAACTTTTTCCACCCAGCGCGCGTTATAGTTGTAAGTAAGATAAAAGTCACACTATACGCGGCAAAAACTGCAATAACTTAGTGTCTTCATATCCGGACGATTTGTCGCCTCTAGCTTGCTCGAACATATATGTACACGCGCGCACAATAGGGCAATCGATTTCGGTTGTGTCGCGGCAACAATGCTCACGTCACAGCGTACACAGAGCTATGTAGCAAAAAAAAAAAAAGAAAAATAACAAACAAAAAATAACTCAAAGCCAAGTCTTTTGAAGGCAAGCAAGACGCAAAACATGCGCGCGCTCTCTACGCTTTTAAGCTCGAATAGCCCACTTCGTTTTCTCTCTCTCTCGCTCGCGCGCTCTTTTGTGTGATGCTTTTCGCAACGAGGGAGAGAGAGAGAGAAAGAAAAAAAGCGCATCCTACTACTAACTCGCGGGACGTGGTTTCTTGTTTTTCGTGAAAAAGTTTTCATCTCGCGCTCTCGCGTTCATCAGCGTTTGTGTCTGTGTGTGTGTGTGTGTAGTCAAGGTCGAACTAGAAGTTTTCCACGCGCAGTTGTTCCATGAAAAATTATGCTGTTTACTGTTGATTTTCAAGTCGAGCAATTGCTTTTGGTGAATGCAAGTTGAGCGAGGATCTTGATTTTGTTTGAAAAGTTGAATAGTGATGCAGTTTAAGTTGGTTAGATGTTATAATAAAAATGAAAGATAATACGGAATTCGAACGCTAGGTGGATTTTAAAATGAAGTTTTCGTCGAACGAATTGAGCACGTGCGAGCAATAAATATTAGTCCGTAAAATTCAATTTTGTTCGTCTCGTTATGAACGGCAGTAGTTACGTCGATGCGGCTCCACTGCTGCCGAACGCAGTATTTGTTTATTTTGGTATGAATTGTTAAATTATCATGCGTTTAAATCGCCGTAACGTCTTTTCGAAAAATTTCAAAATTCAATTATTCAACAAACTAAATCCGCCTATAATCAAAAATCAAGTTAATTCACTGCAAATATCCCAACCCGAAAACTCTCTCACACACACACACACACATACGCACAGAGAGAGAGAGAGAGTAGTAGAACTCGTGGAGCGCACTGGAAGTTCAAAACAGAGTATCTCGCGCCAGCCAAGCGTACAATCCATAATCTCGGGTGCGATGTAACGAAGCCTCTGGATTAGTGCGGAAGTACCTCTGTCTCTCTGTGAAGTTCGCGCGCGATCGTGTGCGCGCACTAGCAGTATGCATACCTACGTATGTGTATGTGTGTGTCTGTTCTTTCGTGAATATTAGGCCGCGCGATTCATTTTCAGTGTCTAACCGCTAAAGCTGCTGCAACATTTCTGCTCTCGGAATTATCCGACTGGGCTCTCTCTCTCTCTGTATGTGCGCTCGCTCTGTAATTGGGATTATAGTTTACGAGGCTAGGATTTCTAGTGCGTGTACAGGTAAAGCGAGCGAGCGAGCAGCAGCACACGAGTTACGCGCCGTTTATTGCACTCCATTCCTCTCCCTAGCTCTCCCACTCCTCTTTTACGAGTAGTTCGCGTGAGACTTTTTTTTTCACCGATTGTTCTTTTTTTTTTTATTTTTTTTTTATTCCTCAAATTGCTTTATTGTTTTGCACTCTCTCTCTTTCTCTCTATGACCTGTCGACACTTGATGTATCTTTCTTTTTTTTATTCTTTTCAAAGCTATACACAGAGACACACCCTCGTAAAACGTCGCTGTTATACTGCTCAAACAAGTGTCGCCGGCGCTATGTTTAAATTGTAAATCATGTCGTACTCTTACCTCCTGCTGCTGCCTACTGTACCAGACGTATGTGTGTGTGTGTGTATGTGTATATACGATGTGCGATCGATCTACGACACTCCTTCGGGGAGGGTGTTTTTTTATAGGTCAATGTAAAACGCGCGCTATACCCTTTCTCTTCTCTCGTCTCTCTTTTCTCTCTCTTTTTTTTACAGCCGAGCTTGCGGCTCGTAAAAAAGAAAGCTCGCGGTAAAACAATTGCAGAGTCCCAATTCTACCGCGATCTCTCTCTCTCTCTCTCTCGCGCGCGAGCTTTTTTTCGAGCGAGAGTATTGATTCGTTACATCGGCTGCATTCCAAAAAAAGAAAGAAAGAAAAAAAAGGAGTTGAAGAAAGTATATAGAAGAAGAAGCCAAACGTTGCCAGACACGTTTCTCGCGAGAAGCGCGCGCGCCTATCTCCGTCGAGAGTCGAGCGCGCGCGCGACCGATTTTCTTTTCCAACGAGCTTTTATAGAGTGGATTGTCGGCGGGAAGCGCGAGCAGCGCGAGGACGATTGTTTTTTAGCCAAAGTCGCGAGGGAACGTATGCACAAACTTGTTTTGAATTTTTGAAAGGATTGCGCTTTTCTGCGAGCTTTTCTTTGTTTTTGGTGCGTTGCTCAGTGTAACTGATAATTTTTTTTTTGTTTGAATTTGAATGCGGTAATGTAATGAATTCTTGAATTTGAAGTTGATGGAGAATCAGATTGAAAAATATTGATTAATATTGTTTGCCGTTAGATAGTTTGTTTCAAGAAGTAGCTTTCTTTTGGCAGATTAGCTCAATTTGAGTGATAAGTATTCATTCATTATCCAAAATTAAATATCTAAAAATGTAACTGTTAAAATTTACATCATACCTATGTAATTGTACTTTAAGTTTCAAAAACAATCAATGCACAAGAGAAGCATAAAGCACACAAATCGCAACACGTATACACGTCAGTCCTAAAATAAAGCTCGAAAAATCATTGTCTAAATTTGCGCAGGTTAGGTATATTCAAATGTGCGCGCATCACGTGAGAAGCAGTGTTAGAGCTATATATATACGAAAGGCGTTATCACGCCTCGACATTTCAAAGCCGGAAATTCAATTCCTCTAGCCGCCCCTCCTTTCCCCCCCCCCCTGGTATACTGGAAGAATGAAATGACACGGCTAGAAAAGTACTTGAACTGTCAGGGCTTTGCTTAGAGCGCACACACACACACACACACACACACGCGCGCATACATACATTGAAAGTAGGGGAGGAGAATTCCAAGGCTGATTCGCGCCGATAATCATGCGAGAATTCCACGGATGACGTGGGCGGGAGCGACAAGTGGCGAGGAGAGAACGTTCGGCTCTGAAGTTTACGGGCAGATATTGCATTCCGCGCGTTTTCCTTCTTTTCCCTTGTAAAACCCACTAGGATTCTCCCTACCCCACGACCGTCGCTTTTTAATTTGATTTGCTTCCTTTCCCCTCGCGCGATTTTCCTTTTCTTTTTTTTTTCGCTTATGAATTTTTCAGTACTTTTCCTCCGAAAGTCAATTGCACGTAGCGCCGACACATCTCGACTTTACTCACGAAATGTGTACTTTAAGCTCGTCAAGGATCCTTTGAAAGTCTACTTGTTCCCTTTTTTTTTCGTAGATCCGAGCAAGGTCGCGTAGTTGATTCTTGAAGTGTGCGTGTACACGGCTTGTATATGCTATCCAAACAAGCCAAACTATCCGTTAATTATCGGCAAACGACGTAGTGTTATATTTGCATGAGAGAGGCGTTTACGGCGACGATATGGCCGGGACGGCGACTGCGAACGGCGACTGAGGTGGGGTATAACGGGGAGGCTTTAGCTTTAGCTCTAACGGAGATAGCGACAGTCGCCAATAATCGAGGACCACGCCACTTATTTGCAGTCAATCACCCGGTTAATGCGACCTGGCGGCCTTAGGCTAAGTGCTTGTAAATTCTTCGGGGAGGGAGAGTGTGTGTGCGTGTGTGTGTGTGTGTGTGTGTGTGTGTGTGTGTGTGTGTGTGTGACCCTGTTTCTCGATGCACACGTATATAGCGAGATGAAACTTTTTGTTGTTTTCTGTTGAATTTATCGAAGTTAATTTCTTGTTGGGGGTTTTTGGAGTTGTTGTGGAGTAAAGATTTGGATTTTTAATGTAGGAAAGTATGTGCAATGTCGTAGCAATGTTTTACCACTAGATGGACTGAATTCTATGAGTTAAATTTGACACATTCAAGTAATTAATAATTGATTGCGAACCTTGTAATATTCGACTAGTGTAATAAAAATTTTCAAAACAATTGTTTCTGACTTGAAGTGCCGCTATCTAATCATGCCAGAATCCACATTTATACCTACATAATTTTCTAAAATAACATTGTATTTTTCCTAGGAAAAACAGTTTCGCATAAAAAAAACCGCAGGCGCGCATGGGCAATGTACTTTTTTATTTTTCCGCGTTATTTATCGACATACATCAGAAAAATATAATAATATTTGCATAAAAAGCGCGAGCGAACGCCAGTATATTTTCCAATAACTGCGTAAATATCCGCTGATACACGTGGCGTTTTGATACTTTATACGGACGAATTACATTTCAATTTGCCGTACATCATCGTTCGACGTCCGACCAAAGCGGCATATTTCTACTTGAAGCGAAAAAAAAAGAAAAAGAAAAAAAGAAACGTACATACGCGTATATGCTCTTAACTCAGGTTTCACGGCGTTAAGTAACCAGCTTATACGCCTACTCGAGTCGTTTTTAATGTCTCCTTTTACGCAGCAAGAAAGAAAGAAAGAAAAGAACGAACACATCGTGATGACAACAGATCATCGTCTTAGAGCGAGCCTATTATACCTCAGTAGCGCGCCATCTTTTTTTTTCTCCCCAACAAATCGATATATCGAGTGTAGCCAAGATTTTCCAAAAGAAAAGCGCTATCGTTAGCCAGAATAAACACAAACACACTTGACCCTCGCTGCAGCAGCAGCAGCGGCATCAGAGTAGCTAGCCTGCCAAAACAATCACTTACAAAGAGGAGCTTAATCGAGCGGCGTGACTATCGTCGATTATCCGCTTACGAAACACGTCGGTGGGGAGAGAAAGAAGAAGAAGAGAGAGAGAAATAGAAAAAAAGTACGCCTAGTCCCACGAGAAAGGCCGTGACGAGTGGTAATCTTATCGATTGTCTCGAGAGTAGCAGCGGCGACTCTTTCTCTTGAGTAACTAACGACCGGCGAGTCGCACGTCCGCCCGGACGCGAGCTGAAAAAATTGAGACGATGTCGCGCTACTGCTGCTGAATCCCTAAGTGCCAGCTACCTTCGACCCGAGAGCCTTCTCTTGCTGCTCTGTCCTTTAGCTTTTTTCAAAGGGATTCCAAGATGGCCGAGACGACGACGACGACTTTTTCGAGGATCGACTAGGGTTTCCGAAGCAACGAATTATTTATGACTTTCCAATTGTTTCTTTTTTTTTTTCGCTGGTGGGGGAGGATACGGTTTTCAAATTTTTTTTTCCCTCGCCTTCTTTTTTTGCTTCTTCTTTTGTTCTTTTAATTTTCATGGGCGTGCGATGTCGTGGAAAAGAGGGAAAAGTGTAATGGATTGCCGTGACGAATGTCTGTCAACGTTGCAAATAGGAACTCATTTGAATACGTTAGTCTTTCATTGTCGACTGTCGAGGAGGTTACTTTTTAACGATGTTTTCGTAGGCATTAATCTTTCATTTTTCAAATTTGTTACAGTTCAGGAATAAGTTGTGTATTCTCTCGATTTTTAAATATCTTTACTCACTTGATTGATTACAGAGAGTATAAATTCAACGATTAAAGTAATAAGTACAACTTTGTGATCCTCATGAGAATCCTCAAAGTGATCGACCATACTCGCAGACATATAATAATTCTTCATCCATCGGCTGCGAACAAGAAGTAATTTTTCAGCAAAAGTTTATATCACTGAGGAAAAAAAGCCTCTCAACCAAAGTAACTCATATACCTTGGCATTATCCGCCCGTAGCTCCTCAAGATAAAGCATTTCTTCTCTCTCACCCCGTCTCCCCGAGGAAAAAGCAAACAAAAGTCTAGAGATTAGTCGCGAGAGAGAGAGAGAGAGAGAGAGAAAGTGAGCTGGCAAGGATCTATTTAAAGGGTTGCGCTCACGAGAAAGAGAGAGAGAGGATCGTCGTTGTGTAATTTACGAGACACAGTCGTGGCGTTGTCGTCGTCGTCGTCGTCGCGGCCGAAAACACGTGACCTACATTCCATTGTCGCTTCAGAACGTAACTTTGATCGGTTATCTCTCTCTGTGTGTGTGCGCGTTGTTGTGTGTGTCCGAACGAGGAAGAGAAAGCTCGTTGAATATCTCATAATAATCGGGTTGACTGTTGCGAGGGCGCGCGAGCGAGCGTGGAATTCTCGCGCATTAAGCTTTAGCGAGGCAACATATTCGCTTTACGACGCTGCGGGAGTGGGAGAGAGAGAGAGAGAGAGAGAGAGAGGCAAACGAGCACCGCTGACGTGCCGGAATCGATTAACGAGTAAACGCCGCGCCGGACACGGGTCCTTTGGCCCGCCGAGGACGTTAAATCCCGAGCGAAGCCTCGCAAATCTTTCTCAACTCCCTCTCTCTTCCTCTCTTTCTCTCTCTCTCTCTCTCTATCCCTTCTACCCGTACCTCTCGCTACCCCCCTCTCTGGGGACACCAGCACCGAGCACCTACCTACCCCCAGATTTTCGATGTTTGCTAGGGGCCTCGTTATTTTCACTCGCAGTTTTGTTGACTTTTTACTGTGTTACGCGCTCGTTGAGATTTTTCTTTTATTTTTTTTTAATTAGGAAGATTGATTTGTCGTTGAGAATAAAATTGAGAGATTCGTGCTGTTTGATTGAGCTTCAAAAATGTTGTTTGGTGCAATGGTCTTTGTATAATTGATGTCTCGCTGGAAAAAGGAAATAAGTTGAATGGTAGCTTTTCTGTTTCGGTTAAGATTGTATTTATTCGAAGTTTAAAACTACATGTGTGCTAATTTTTATTGGATTTACGAGATTGTTAAAAATTGTCATCAGTTGAAAAAAATGATATTTTAATATCGTCACCAGATGGACAGTGAATTTGTAAATCTCCACTTAGGCTAAAGCAGATCTAACTACTTAAAATATGAATATGTTAAGTACGAAAAATGAAAATTTGTGAATTGATGCTTATATTGTACAATAAACTACTTAAATTATAAACTATATAAGTATATGCATGAATGTAAAAATTTACTAAATCTGCTAAATTAGCACTACCACATTATCCAACAACTAGAATAAAAAATCAAGTAAAAGCGCTCAGCTGTGTGTTATACATAATGTAACGCACTCGAATGAGGCGTTATATTCCTCGAACGCGATACATAATCCCCTGCCTGTATGTATACTCTAGCCGAATCCCGGCTATTAATCAGATTCTCTCTCGATAGGGATAAAGCTCTCTCTCTTATTCGCGCTCGTTCGTTCGCTCGCTGGGCGCCAGTGATTTTTAGCGTTGGCGCGCGATAGAGAGCTTTTTTTTTATAGTACGAAATTCCTTTCACTTCGATTGCTTGCCTTCATAAGCGAGCAAAAATTTTTCTTCCTCTAGACTCAGAGAGAGACTTTGAATGATTGTGTTTCTTTTTTTTTTATTCGACGCGAGAGGGAGAGAGATGTTTGAATTTTCCGACGGCTGTTGAACTTTCGCCTTGGGAGATGAAGTACTTTGCAAGCTCGAGTATTTCCTTTTTCAGTGGATTGACTTGGCGATGAAAGTTACGGTGAAAAGTGTATGAGACTTTTGTATGATTTTTATCTTTTTTTTTCGTGCCTCGTAATTTTCAAAAGAAAAAAACGTTAAAGCTTTGGGAATAAAACTTTAAAACACTGAATGTCGAAACCATTTTATGCGCGTCCTAAATCTTCTTCCAAACAGCTTAGACTTTCAGCCACCAAAACCGAATTTGAAATAGCACTATCGATGATAAAGAAAAAAAAAAAGAATCTTGAGTGTCATCGTGCGCTGTCGTCGTGCAAAAGCCGAAAAGACACTTTTATATAATTCAAAAAGCTCCGAGCCCCGTGTATAGCAATCGTATACGGCGTAGCTTTGGCAAATTGAAGGGGAAATTCTCTCCTCCTCCGAGGTAAAAAAAAAAGAAGAAGAAGTCGAAGCCTCTCAAGTTTTCCGTCGTCCTGAATTCTCGAGCGTTTGCGAGCTTTTTGCCGGCGGCGTGTCGCGAACGCACGCGCGAGAGTGGGGTCACTGATAGGTGGCAGCACAACCCTTTAAAATTCAAGCCGACGAAAATCCAAACGTCAAAGGGGGACCCCTTTGCACCCAGCGAAAGATAATCCCAATTTATCCTCGTTCCTTTTATTTTCTGTAGCAGCTGCTATCTGCTTCACCGAAGAAGAAGAAAAAAACGCCTCGTTTTAATTAAGCTCTACCACCCACGTGCTAACCGATTCTTGTCCTTGCGCCCGCGCGTTCGTGGGCCACGTCTGCTTCAGCCGAGATAAGAGCATTAAGGATTTCAACGGAGTCGCGAGCTTTTTTTTTCTCTCTCACCTTCTTGTGTCTCTTGCTGGCTTTATGGTTGCGTGTGTTTTCTCGCTTTGTTGTTCGTTTTTCTTTTTTTTTCCTTCTTCTTCTTCTTCTTCTTTTGCGAGAGGAGAAGAGAGAGGGAGAGGTGTTGTGCGGATTTACTCGGATGAGCGGAGGTGCTTCGAGATTATATGAATTGTCTGCGTTAAGAGTGGCTTTCAAGCTGTGAAATATTATTTATGAGGCTAATTTCTTACATTCTTAAGTAATTTTCCGATGTACTTTACGAATAAATTCCAACGCAAATGCAAACTTATTTCAATTAAATTGTTAATTCTGATTTTAATCGTAAAAGCACTTACATCCAATGCATCACGAACGAGTAATTTTGAAAATTGCAAATAACACACAGATATCTCGTTTGCAAAATGACTCGAACAACATTTCCATCCCATCGTGAGTTACAAGTAAACCAAAGTCGTAAATCCCCATTGAAAATACCTCAGAATTACATCGATCGATCGGGCGCAATTGTTTCCTCGCGAGCATAAATATCTTCCTCTCTCTCTCTCTCTCTCTTCTCTACCTCGAAGCAGAAATCTCTCTCGAGATACCCAATACATTTGTGAGAAACAATCCATCGCTAAGCCATTATTTGCTTCGGCAATCGCAAACGAGGGTAAGAAATGTCTTCTCTTATATAGCGCGTTCGCTTAAAATTCCGAAATATGTAAAAGCAATACATTTGCTTACACACAGATTCGGATACGCCCGCGATGAATTATAAATTTTTGGTCTTCTGCAAAATGTGAATCGATATATCGCACGCGTGTATGTGTGTACAGTTCAAGTGGGTCAGAGAAAAAATCGGAGACAGAGTTTTAACGCACATCTGTGCCAAAACGCCGCAAACGTCGAACTAAAAATCCCGCGCGATGTTGTGTCGTCGTCGACGTCGCGCGCTGTTTCGTTTTGTTTAGAAGTTAGTTTTCGAGTAACACACACACCCACGCAAGTTAGTTTAATAACGTTTCGACAAAGCGTGACAAAGCCGTGAGAGTGTAGCAGTATAGCAGTAGCGCGTAGTGGCTCGAGGGAGAGAGAGAGAGAGAGACGAGAAATGACCGTCGGCGGTGTTATGGTCTACTCTCACTCGCCCCCTCTAACCCTCACACTCCACGCACAGTGCAGGGCTGCATTATTCAAGTAAATAATCCATTTATCACCCGCGCACCTTTTTAAGCCGGCCCGCTTAATTTCAAAAGCCGCGCTTGCCCTTGCGTATAATGATCTACTGATTAGCCGTTTGACGTGCTACCGGCTTAAAGCGCCATTCTCCCTCTTTCTCTCCTTTTTTTTCATTTTATTTTATTTTCACGTTTTATTTTAGTTCACTATTCGAGCGCACGGATAATGTGTGTGATCGAGCGGACGCTAATGGCGCGAGTGGATAATTAACAGCTGATTAAAATTGTGCGGTTTTTTGGTTTAGCCGGGTATTTAGTTTTTTTTAAATTGAAAGTTTGGTCTGAAAGTTACTAAAGAGATTTTTGATGATGGAATTTTATTTTTTTTTTAATTATTTTATTCAATCCTACAAGTGGTGGAAATATTTGAAAAGCAGTTCTTAAAATGATATTAAAAGATTTTGAAATCGATTCCGACCGGTAGGTGGACACTGTTTAAATATTGAGTTTTTATTCATGTAAATTGGAATCCTCCAAGTATAAATTTTGTTTGTAATATGAAAATGTCGTTCTGAAAATATTGTAGTGACTTTAACTAAATAAAGTTGCTTCACTAGTTTTGCAGGAATGCAATTTGATTAACCGGTTGATAATCGAAATCCACTTATGAAATAGATACTACGTACCACGAAGAACGTAAAGAACTCGAGCTTGTCCCCATAGTAAATGATGCTCTTTTCATTATCAGCGAGAAAAGATTTAGATCTTCAATCCCAATATCTTTTAAAATTTCTCGCGAAAAAAAAAAACATAAGTTAGCCGCGCAGCAGCGCGTTGGATAGTAAACGGGCTACTCCTCGAAAAGTGCTTTTCCTCTCATCTCTCCGAAAAGAAAAATGACATTAACCGCGGGGCCAGAGTAATTCCGATCGTAATTTCAAAGGAGTCAGAACCTGGAACATAAGGTTCGGCATTGAGCGAGCTTTTGATCGAATTATTTATCGATTTCTCGGATAAGAGTCGTATTCGCTTGTAGTATGTGTGTGTGTATGTGTGCGCTTGCGCGCACTTGCCAAAGCATATAAAACAGATTGACTTATTGCTCTTCCATGTGAAAGACTCGCCGACTTTTTTTTCCTTGCTCCTCTCTCTCACCCCACCCCCACCCCTCAACCTCTACTTTCGCGAGCGCCAGAGCCCGGCCAACTTCTTTTGCCCTCGCCGACGCTGCCGCCGACGTCGACTCTGACTACTCGCGGAATTTGGCCAATGCTTTTTATTAATTATAAATCTTGCTACACATGTTCTCTCTATCTCTGACTTTCTATTTACTAATAACTTACTGACTCTCTCGCTCGAGGAAGAGAGATACTTAAACTTGTCGACTCTTTCATTCTCTATCTTTTTTTTATTGGCTGACCCTCATTTATATTTACAGTTGTCGGATATACAGTAGGCACCTATATATTTCCAAACTATTCCAATTCACTAGCTCGAAGTATTTCGTAAAGTAGAAATGTATATGGTTGGAAAACTTTTTTTTCGTGGTTTTATCAGAGAACGCAATTGAAAAAAAAAAAGATTTCGCTTTGAAAAAACAGCGATAAATATAAACTGTTGAGCTGTGAAAAAGGAATGGTAAGTGAAAATCAAACTGGATATATATTGACAAGCGAGCGCGCGAGAGAGAGAGAGAGAGAGAAATTTCGAAAAAGGTCATCGAGGAAATAAAAACTAATTCATTTTGTCGAAAAAAAAACTCACGCACACACACACCCACCCACAGCTTTCAATATCGATACGTATTTATGACTACTGTTTCGACTGGCTATCAATTTTCACCGTCGCGGATGTAACCTAGATTTTCCAAACGCGAAAATGTCTCTCTCTCCGCGTACAAACGAAAAAGCAGCAAAAAAAAAACGGGAATCGTCAATTACATTCGGTATGTCGAAAGAGCCGAGCTGTGTGAAAAAGAAAAGAAGTTTCTAGACAACAATAAATCAAAGTAATTACGAAGTTGGAGGTGGAACGGAAAAGGTATGAGAAGTCCATGAAATCTGAATGAAGTGGAAGCGAAGACTAAAACTCGAAATATCCGACGCTCTCTCTCTCTCTCTCTCTCTCAGTGTCTCTCTGGAGGAATAATTCAGGGGTGCGCCGAGGCGATCGATCGAATTATTCATCGATATCTCGACGGCAGGTCTCTTTGGAATTTTTGGGATGCAGTAGCCGGCGCATATAAAGCAGATTGACTTATTGCTTTTCCACGTGATGTCCTAGCCACCACCACCAGCGACACTACCGTCGCCGCACCGTGGGCTTCTTATTCGAAGAAGAAAGGGACCTAGATCACGCGTACATAAGAGAACTACGGGTTGTGCATGTGCGCGCCGAAGTTTCCGCAGGTGTGTCACACTCGTGCGCGCTCGCGGCCCACGAGGTGCGAGAGCTGAATATCCGCGGGAATCAGGATCTATGCCTTTTTTATGGCCTCACACGCAGACGACCAGCTAGCGACTTTTTCTTCCTCTTTCTTTCTTCTTTTTTTTTTTACTGAACGAGGATTTGTAATAAAAACATGCTGGGTAGCTTTCAAATTTTTATCGTCGGGATTTTGTAACTTTGAAATGGCATGTTTGCGCGATGATACGCGTGGATGGATGTGATGTGTTGAAAATTATCTTGGCTTTAGAAGAATGTGCGATATTCCGTTCGAGTAGCTTAGTAATTTAAAGTGAAAAGGTTTTAACAGTGTTAAATTTCAATTTTATCTTTCCCAAATGGCAATTACTCTGTGATGAAAATAGCGGATACGAGCTATATTGTACTTTTTTGCCTATCAATATCATCACCAGGTGGATACTAGGTTGAGTAATTTCTACTTGCATTAAAGTTGGCCGAGCTCACTAAAATGGCTGAATATTAAATGTAAAGAGTGATATTAATATTGAAATTGCATTGTTTTTTTTTTCGTCGAACTTGGTTTGTGCTCGGTCTGCCGACAGAAACGTACTTCACGATAGAATTTCGAGTGCAACTTTTTGAAGTCTATTTGACACACTGAATTACCGAATATATTTTATTTCACTCCGTTTCGAGACTAGAATTTGGACTCGCATTAATAGAAAACTTAGAAGAAAAAAAAACCAACCACCCGCTCCGAGCAACATATTGTCCCTTTAAAAACAAGAAAGCAAGTAGACAGACGAGTTCTTTTAAAGTCGACTCTCATTTGAACGTTGCCATGTAAAGCTATGACTTCGTTTTCCTGGCAGCTTCCGAATTGATGGTGACGACGTGAAAGTTGAATATTCGTCAAACACGTATTCACGTACAAAGTGCGGCTTTTTCTCATGCTTGTGCAAAAACTTTAACTCTGAACCAAGTTTTGGTCCAATTTTTTGTACTTCGATTTGTATAACTCATTATTCTCAGATTAAGGTAGAATATATTTGATCGAGTATTTATTTATAATTTAGTAATTTTAGCACTAGATGGCCTTTAGCTCATCATTTCTGTACATAATAAAGTCGACTCATATAACAAAAAGGGCATTAATTTCGCATCTCAATGTGAACTTGAATTCGTAACTTGAAGAATAGTTATGATTTTCTCCAACTCGGTTTCTATCCCAAAATCCACTAAAATCTAAAATTTTACTTGAAAGCATGCTTTCATCAAATTTTTTACTTAAATCATCGCATAAAATTCTAATTCATAAAATTTCATCCCCAATTGCGCACACCACCAACCCTCACATCCGCTAATTCAAACCCGCTCAAACAAGAGTAATAAAAACTGTCCGTTCTCCTGCGAACCAGCCGAGTAGTAAAATTTGAAAGAAGCAACATTCCCTTGAAATAGAAAAAAAAGCGCCAGTATGATTCGTAAACTTAAAAAGGCTCAAACGCTTGGAGGTGTACTTTGTCTCAAGCCCGAAAGAAGAAGGAAAATAAGCCGAAAGAGCTGAAGTAACGCTCTCTTTTTGGACTTCGCCATATGAGGCTGACTTCGGCCTCGAAGCGCGCGAGAGAGAAAAAGAGCGAGCGGGAGAGAGAGAAAGAGAAAGAGTATTCGGGGAAGCTAGCGAGTGAGCGAGCGGTGGGGCTGTGGCTGCGCGCGCTCGAGGTTGGCAAGTGGGAGGGTAGGGTAGTAGCAGTAGCAGCAGCAGTAGCAGAGGCAGCAGGAGTAGAACAGTCGGTGGGCTCAGTAGTCGCGAGAGAGTTGCTGCTGCGTGCAACGACGACGACGACGACGACGACGACAGAAAAGTGAGACCAAAAGAGAAAGAGAGAGAAAGTCAGACGGTACAGGTGTCGTCGTTGGGGGGTGAATCGAGAAGAATTGGTGGTGAAGCCAGGGTAAATAAAACGCAGCCACCACGATAGTACAACAGTTGGAGCAGCGGGCCGTCGAGGCTGAACACGCCTACAGCCTGCAGCGACAACGACAGCACCAGCAGCATCACCAGCAGCACCATCACCACCACCACCACCATCATCACCACCAGCAGCAGACTATAAACAGCAACATCAGTCAAAATAATCACCAAAGCACGACGGGCAGCACGTGTCGACTGCTGCAGCAGCACGAACATGCTGCTGGCGGCGCCGCTGGCAGCGAGTTCTTTAGGCTTCGGGCTAAGCGGCGCCGCAAGGAGCCCGGATAGGACAACGATCAACTCGTCGAACGTCATCGCGACGACGATTCATCGCAACACAACAATAGCAAGCACCAGCAGCAGCAGCCGCAGCATCAGCAGCAGCAGCAGGAAGATGACGATGTCGTGCAACATCTCGTGCTGATGCGCGGGCGCAATTGCAACAAACTCGTCGTCGTCGACGGAGCCATGGCCGGTTATCAGCCGCAAACCAGCCAGAGGGTCGTCTACCATGCCACTTATCCTACGCCCCTTGCACCTAGTGAGCAAACAAAAACTATCAACAAACACACACATACACACCTCGTACTTCTTTACTTTGCACTCTTCTTCTTTTTTTTTTCACTTCAAGTAGTAATACTCGCGATTTAGTCAGGCGAGCAATTGTTTTTTTTTCTCTCCACTCCCAACGAAAAATAATAATCGGATCAAGTGCGCTTCCATGCCAATCAGCCTGAAAATTCCGTTCCAATTGTTCTTCTAGCTGTTAATATTTTTTTTTCGAAATGAAAAGAGAGAGAGAGAGAAAAAATAGAATTTCCCCAAGCGCGAGTTAACGAAGCAGCAGTATACAGCAGCGTGGAGAGTTTCGGAGCCGAGCACATGGCTAGAAGGCACGTGACGTGTCTCGGGCTCGTTATGAGCGCCCCGCGCGCGCGAGCGAACGAGCGGCGGAGAGGCTTTTGCTTTGCTTGCGCATGCTTCTTTTATCGGCGTAGTGGCACGCGCGCTCGAGCGAACGAACGAGCGAGCGGCTCTTTCATTAGGGCTACTTCTAACCAAACTCGATTCCTTGACGTACATGCAAATTCAATCCCTCTCTCTCTCTCTGTGTTTCGGCTCATTTGAATTGATAATGTTTACGACGACGACGACGGCAACGAAGCGATGCGACCGTCTTTCTTCTTTGCCTTCTTTTTGCGATTTTTAGCTTGCCAGGCAAACTCTGTGTATGTGTTTGTGTATGTGCGAGTTTGTTAAAGGGTAGGGGAACGAGGGAGGGAGTGATTGATGGTAGCTAATAGTGTCGAGGAATTAGGTTCGTTTATTCTCCGTGGAGAGAGGGATGCTTTATTAATTGATTGAGCCCCGTGGATATCGCGTGAGCTTCGATATAGAACTGCTAGGATTCTTGCAGGGGATTCTCTCTCGAGGATGAGCTTTCCCTTCTTCTTTTTTTTTTTGTTGGATTATTCGGATAGATGGTTCTTTATATACGTTTCCGCGATAGAGAAGTGTTATTTATTTGTTTGCGTCGCTACATTTATTGGCTGAATAATCGTTGGGATTGTTGGTATTTGACGTGGTAAAGTTGGATGATAGATGCGAGGTATTATGAAGAAATTTTTTTCCGGAATGAACTTGCGCTTTTTGTAACTGTAATGGGTATTAAAGAAATTATTTTATATGTTTTTTTACTGAATTTTAGATTCGATATTTTTATTTTTACATGATGGTGTTTACACATTTTTTGTGTGACTGACTATTTTAATTGTTTTTGATTCAATGTCAAAATTTAAAGAAATATATTTGGAAAAATTGACCATCTTTGTTCTAATATTACCCAATAGATGGAATTTAAGTTGCCAAACTTGCAATCAATGAAGTCATCTAAACCAATGAAAATAACTTTCAAAAGAGCTCAAATTTGATATTTATTTTTGCTTTTACAGTACAAAATGGTCGACTTGTGTGATTTAATGTTAGTTAAAATAAAATTCAAATATACGATCATTTCATACAATAAATTATCAAAAATTATCTTATGAACTATTCAATATAAAAAATATTCTTATAAAAATTATTTATCTCATCTACTTATAATAATATTAAAGATCAACAATAATTAAAATCTTCCATATTAAGTATAACGGTAAGAAAAATTAAGTCGAAAATTCATGACCGAAAAAACCGTACGAAAAGCGTGCGATAAAAAAAAAGGAATACGGAAGTGTCGTTAAGCCGACAACTGAATACCCTACATTCAAACTCAAGATTGCAGTGTTTCACCCCAGTAAGTACGTAGCGAAAATGCAAAAGAAAATCTTACATTCATTACCGGGCACGAGATTCCAAGTTATCGCGCCGCCTCTCTCTCTCTCCCTCGGCATCGCATAATAGAGTCGCCTCGAGAAGAGAGACAAAAAAAAAACAAAGAAGTGAGACAGCAGCAATAAAGATACCTCTGCTCGTGGTAGTGGGGAGCCTTAGGTCATTACGAGGTGACTGACGAGCGATTGTTCGGAACCGTGGTAGCTTTTGTTATGGAACAGGGTCAGCACTTCGTTTATCGCCTCAACATTTTTTTTTCTCATCACCCCCCAAAAAATTTGCCATCTTCCGCTTATTAATTCGCGATCGAGCATTTTTTTTTGCGTTAACTGGTTCAAGGCTTTGCGTGCATTTTTTTCAATGAATCACATCTTCTCTCCTTGGGATTATATGAATTTTTCTTGTCCCGGCGTTTTGTGTCCGTCCGAAGGTTCCTTTCTCCGGATCGAGCTATATATCGGATGCTTTCTTGCCATTTGAATATTTCGCTCGTTTTCGTATATATGGAAATGTGCGTTTTGAAAAATTTCTTTTCTTAGCCTGTCCTTTTTTTGGCTGTTTTTTTTTCATGGTGGTACCAGTGTTGGTTTTTAAAGTGTTGCGCGTATTAGCATTGCAAATGGGCAAGGGGAAAAAAATGAATATTAAGTCTCGAAGAGCGTAAACCATCCGGCAAATGATATTCATTTCAAAATAGACAATTACCATAATGTTTTTTCGCAAACTTGTTCTTACAATGCCCATTTAATGTAGTCCCATAGAAATTTTTGCGTTTTTCTTTATATATTTTTGCACGAATGTATATACCTCATTGACGAATAAAGTATGAAGATATAACTAAAACGAGCCTATTCATCTTGTGTGTGTCCCATTCAGATGGAGATCCGATCAAGCTGCCAGAAAATTTGGAGACTTTGCCGCGCGCCGAGCATTTTCCAACGCAAAGACATCGATGGAATACCAACGAGGTAAGTGACCGATGTTTTCGCCCGCTCGACCGAAATGATTTCGCACTCCCACAGAAGATTTCCCTATACTAACATACCATCGAGCAAACCGTCCACCCCAACGATCTTTTTTTTTTTTTCATTCCACCTCTCGAGAATTTATCGACAAGTGTGACACATAAATTAGCGTTAGAGAGCTTTTTAATCCACACAGCGCGCGGCGATAAAGCAAAGTGCCCCGGCTAATCTACCAAGTAGAAAGTGGAGAAATAAAAAAAAAAGAGAGAACTGACGATACATTCGTATATATATTCATAAGTGGTCGAATGGCAAGTTTTAATTCAGGCGAACGTATGCGGCTTTATATGCAGCCACGAGGGATGTTTAAAGCTTTCTCTCTCTCTCTTGTGGCATTATGCTGGACGCTCTAGCTATAGCCCGCGCTACGAGAGGCAAAGTCGTCCGTGTGTTTTTTCATTTGCATTTTTAGAGCCGCCGCGCCAGTGTGCATACCACGGCTATTTATTTTATTGCCCTTTTCGGGCCGCGCTTTGCATGAGTTCTCGGCTCTCAGCTCGCTGGCAGGGAGAGAGAGAAAGCACACTCGTAAAATTAAGTTTGATAGTTAACGGCCGTATTATGCCTATAAAATCGCCGACTTATTTTCGGTGTATGTATATATAAGTATACATCCCAAGCAACTCCCGTGAAATTGTTTCTAATGTGGGACGTAGGCTACGATGACGCGACTCTTGGCTATTCCAATGAAAGCTTCTTGGCCTTTTTTTTTTAAATTCTTTTATGATCTTGCAATTGTCGAGAACGATAATTTATTATTTCTTTTATTTCTTGAATGTAATCCGCCAAAATTCAAATCAAGATCAATGCGATTGCAATTTGCAAATGTAATCTTTTCGGCTAAAGCCTATTTCGATCCGATATGCCATTCGCGCCACCGCCGTGCCGCGTTGCGACTATTTAAAGCTTTCATTTATCCGGAGCTCAGCTAAAATAAGTATCTCGCGCGTCTATTTCGGAGCACTGGGATACCAGTTTTTTTTTTTTTGTTTTTCTTCCTTTTGTTTCTTCATTTATTGAAGTTAAATTTACGATGAAAACACAGCGCGCGTTCGTATTATATATTATACACAATACGACACGAAAGAACACTTACACGCGCGAGAGAGACGCTCTTTAGTACGCGCGAGCGTTTTCTAGGTGAAGTTTTCGGAGCAAAAAGTAGAGCACCTTATTATGCGTTCGTAATTTCCAAGAGTTTTTTTTTCGAAAATTTAAAAAGCTCGGTAGGAGAAAAAAAAAATTTTTTTTACTTTCGAACAAAAGCAGTAGGGACGAAAGTATATACGTAAATACGAATTCGTCAACCGAAGAATTAATTGCGAAGCGGACAATGCGAAACGAGTGAATCCGCGCTCGCGAGGGAGATAGAAAGCGAGATCAAATTTTCGAAAGAAAAAAGAAGAAGAAGAAGAAGAAAAAAAAAGCGCGGGACTTGTTGTCCCATGGCAATATCAGGGAGCGCGGCTTGGCGCGGGCGCACGTGCATCAGCAGGAAGCCTACAGTGGCGATGCACGTGCATCCAAGTTGAAGCTACCACCCCCCTCCTCTAGAAGCATAGAGGAGCAGCTGAGCTGAGAGAGAGAGAGAGAGAGAGAGAACTGGTGGCTGGGGCGCCACTCTCTGACCCCGCTTGGCCTCACAGCGATCAATAGCTGGAGCCGCCACCACTGCCGTCGTCGCCGCCGCCGCGCAAGCGACTGTGCACCGAGTGAGAGAGAGAGAGAGAGAAAGAGAGTAGAATAATTGGAGGAGGATGCGCTCGGGAAACAATGCCTCTCGAGAGGTGTAATTGGAAAAAGCCGTGTGATGAATTCGCGCCCTTTTCCTCCGAGCGTTATGTCGTTTAGCTACCACCGCCAGCACCCAAGCTCCATAAAAAAATTTTATTTGCTCTCACGGATGATTCTGTTGTTGTTTTTTTTTCTCTTCTCTTCTATCTCTCACTGTGTCGCTGCCGCCGCGACCACAGCGAGATGCTCTTTCTTTGAGAGACTGTCTATTGGCCTTTTATTGCCATCTCTCGCTGTTTGCTGTCGCTGCTGCTGCTGTGTTGGTTTTCCGTTTTCGAGTTTTGCCCTTATTGCTGGTTCTTTAGCGAATTCTTTTTCTTTTCGATGGGCGATATTTGCGGATAGGGTGGATTTTTGAGTTTTATGATAATGAAAAAACTGACTTTAAATTCAGAATAATTATGTTTCGCGTAATTGTTTTTGGTTGGTTGTCAAATAATTTTTTTTTTGCGAATTAAACTAATTGTATCGTTTGGTCGTTTGAAATTTTAACCGGTAGATGGACTTGAACATCATTATTCCCATATGAATAATAATCAATGAACTTTTATAAATGCAACTACATCTGAAACAATATGTACTGTTTCTAAATTATATAT